>JAQQZZ010032221.1:0-10698 GCA_030265115.1 Mopalia vespertina | reverse complement strand
AACTGAAATTGGAGCAAAAAAATACTCAATATGGCAAGGAGGGTGATAAACATTTTGACGTCTATGAAGCCCTGTAAATATGAGAGTTTTAACAGTTTGTTCTTTGATTATATACACATAACAAGGCACAAGAAGTATAGGCTGTCTAAACAATATTACCTTTAAGACTAGAGGAGTTGTTAATTCCTTTGTTCTTGTCAGACAAATAGGATATAGTTCAGACAATGTCTGACATTGACGAGCAACAACTTTTCTCACTACCTGAAACATTTTCATAACATCAGTTAAACAACACTGCAATGACCTTGAGACAGGTGTACCAGGTTACATACAAATGATGGGTCTGATACCCTCAGAATACTAATATTATACAATAAACAACATAGAAAAGTGGGCTAGGTTTGCATGTCCATGTATATATTTTTTCACAAATAGCAGATCCAGCAAAGTTTTGTATGTCTGTTATTCACAATATCTCGGTATCTGGCTGGTTTACCAAGTCTTCTAGGGCCAGTTGCTCGAAAGGCGATTAGCCGCCAGATTAAATCGCTAACACAGGGATAGATATCAACCTTCAACATGACGCGACGTCATCTAATAGCAGATTAAATTTGACAGTGCTTCGAGCAGCCTACCCTTGATTGTCAAATCAGAAAATGGAAGAGACACATTGTGATACGAATCAAAATAAAATTTTAACCACTTTTTCCCCGTCAAATTAAGGCTGTGCTTGCTCTCTAGATCTACATTTATGAAGAAAAGAAACAATACAAAGTTTAATCACATTGATTCGTTGAATATCTATGTTTGTTGATCGTGTCAAAGTGATAGATTTTATTTTAAATCAACAGTTTTATTATACCTCATCTTTCATTGGATACCCCATGTTTTGCTGGAGAACAAACTGGGTGGATATATTGATCAGTTGTTGGGCGTAATCCAGTGACAAACCAACATGGCCGTTCTTCAGGAGGTAGGATGTCAGATTTTGGGTTGTAGTGGCAAACTCTGTCAACATTGAACCAGCTTCATCGGATAATGTATCTGATGATGTATCCTCTCGTGACAAAGATGCATTGTTGTTGCAGAAATCTGTAAAACAGTGAGTTTATAAACAAGTATTTTTAACTGATCTTGGGACCGTTTTTCAAAAAACAAAAACCTGGTGAAAGTCGAGACACTTTCACAAAGAGACCATGTACATTGTATTTAATTTGGAATAAAACTGCTGAATGGCTTTCTCATCCTTGTTAACCGGTATCAGTTTGCTTGTTTTTGATTTGGGTTATTTGTCGGAATAAAGGGCATTTCAGTTTTATGACAACAAATTGTCCACTTCTAATCAGTTTTATTTAATAACAGTCGAGAACCAGGAGGAAACCAGGTAAAAACAATCCGCATGCTTGCCAGGGACTTCACCTGACATGGACTAGGAGACTCAAACTCTGTGAGAGGTATATCGTGGTAGGATTATAGGCCTGTGCTGTAATCTTTCGCGGCATAACCTTAAAATCGGTCCTCTAAAATTTTGTGAGATAACCTTACATTTGCCACTGCTTTGCTGATTTTTTAAATACATGAAATTAAAGCAATATTGCTTTAAATACAAACTTCATTTATGAATGGATTGACAATTTTTTTTAAAAATCACTAGCAAAATGCAAATTAAGACAAATAATATGGGAAACCTATAAAGCCGTCCTCACAAGTTTGCATAACCATGGGAAGACCCTATTCAGTTTGTTCTCCCAAACAGCACAGGCCTGGGATTAGCACGGTTACCACTGAACCTTGGCCAGGAGCTGTTGATATGGGTGAAATGTAAGCAATAATATAAATACTTTGAATATAAAAGATTTCTATTTTATGAAAATGAGAATGAAACTGACCAACAAGTGCCAAATTAGAGGTGGTAACTGAAACAGCCAATGGAAGAGCTATCCTTGAATCCAGTACTAAAGCATCTTCTCTAAACATTGTATCCAAATTCCAAACTGTATATGGGTCCTGAGAGGTCGCATCACCAGCCTTCACAATACAAAATACCATGGAATTATATATTATCAACTAAAACCACAGAAAAGTTTAGCACAAGCTGGAATGAAAAACGCTGTGACAATCTAGCTCATAAAGATAAATTATAGATTTCAATGTTCAGAGGAGGTGCCGAAGGAAGACAGGTCTAACATGAGTACAATCAAATTAATATTGGATCCTACACAGTACAAAGACCGTTTCATTATAGACTTCAGAACATTTGCAGAGTTGTACAAAAATGTTACAAAGATAAGATGTCAATGGGTCAATAAATCCAGAAGTTGTATATCCATAAAATACCTTGTTATGAGACTGCAGGGGTATAGGAAGATAGCTTTTTTGTTTTATTGGGGGTTTACACTGATATTGTTTATGGTTGAAGGAAAACATCCTCAATGTCTCTGGCACACAATAACCAAAAAACCCAGATCAGCTTCCCATCATCCCTTATAGTAGTGAGAGAAACAGAACATTTAATTCCCTCCCATCGCTCACCATCTCCAGTGATTAATCACACAGACATTGGGATGTCGATTAAGTTTAAAGCCGATGAATCATCTGATGTTCAAGATAAACTCTCAGAGATGTGAGCTAATCAGAGGCCTGTATTTATAGAATATTTACCTGCACAGAAAGGCTATAATCCCCACTTTCACACTGACTGTTCAACTTCCGTGACAGATCAGTCACACGACATAACGACAAGCACTTGTTCAGAAGATCTGCAGTTAAACATTTTGTGAAGATTCATTAATGTACAAGCAACAACTGAAAAGATTGCTCGGTCATATTTTTGATACATGCTTAATAAAGATATGATTAATACTAAGCGATTTTCAACAAAGGGATTATTCAGACTGTCTGATCCAAGTCACATCATCTTCGGTATAATTGTCTGAGCAGATAATGGCAGCTTGACAGGCCAGTTCATTTGTTACCTGGGCATTTGTTTGTTTGTTTGGGTTTTAACGCCGTACATTTGGTTATTTCACATATATGATGGCGCGCTAGCCCAATGGGGGCAAGGAAACCACAGTGGCACCACCGACAACAAAGAAAAGACAAAGCAGGACACAATACAAACAAATCACAAACAGATCAGCTTCATGTTGCCTATAACCGTAGAAAGCCTGCACAGCAGTTCAACAGGTACTTTACCTAGATTATCAGGGTGTATTGACTGATTAATTAAGATGTTTGTTGACAGCCAGATTATACCCTTACCTGGGGAGCAGATAATAGCAGCTTGACAGGCCAGCTCATTTAAAACCTGGGGTAGTCTTCGTAGCAGTTCAATAGGTACTTTATCTGGTGTATCACTATGCATATGACTTATAGAACATGTCACTTCATACACCGTGTCACCAGTCTGTCGGGTCGGTTCACTCTCTAATAACAGACTAAACAAATAAATACAGAGATCAATTTATATGTCAATGGAGTTATAGGGCTTTGTTAAATCAACACTTGTACTCGATTCATGGTCTGTTTAACACATATTCTTATTACAGTTGAGATTTAGCAGTTGGAGTTTAACTGGGAAGCCTTAAGCACAACATTTAACATACATCAACTAATCAAATCACCATATGGAAGCAGAACAACTTTCCTTGAGGCAAAATAATATTGCTACCACGGTGGCCGCTTTAAAGAATTTCACACTAAGCAGGGTCAATGTTTTTTTACCCCGACATTGAAATCCCTTTGCAATCTAGTAGATAATGCAAACTTTCTCAGATTGTCAAAAAAATGTTAAAGAAACCATGGCATAAAACTAACCAACAAATAAAAATTTAACAATATTGAAGAAATAATAGATAACATTTTCAACACACCTTTCATTAAAACAAAATATTGTAAGCAATGTTACTTATTGATTTATTGAATTTTTACTGTGTATTTATGGAGAGTATTTCAACTGTAACGGACACACGCATAAAATGTGAAGTGTTTTATTAAATTGACAAAGTAATCTCCAGAAAGTGTTTAATAAAGACGGAATTGTTACATGCTCTTAGGCAGAGGGCAGTATTATAACTTACCTGAGGGAAATTGTAAAGAAGGCTAATCTTACTTGCACAAGTCCACAGCCCTATCCACCTGTCTGTTACTAGCTGCATAGATGGCAAGTTGTCCAAGTAACCTCGCTCTCCGTACTTTCAGAATGTCAGCCAGTCTAAAGATTTTACTATAGCACATCATAGTCTAGAATTTTACCAAAAAGGATAAATATAGCATACTTGTCTGTGGGTTTTCTTCAGTTTTAGTTAACAAATATATTAAATTCTTAGTTTAGACTTTGGTTGATTGGGGCTACCATCGTACTAAAGGGTATTTCACTTATGAGGACAGATTGTCCACTTCACACTGTTCCTGCCTAATTCAGGTGGAAAACCGAGAAGAAAACCTCATAAAAACCAACCCCTTGATTGCCGAAGGCACATCGTGTGACTCAGTCATATACCTGATGGTCGACAGACCGACTTGATCCTGTGAAGGGTACATCGAAGAAGGATTAGTAAGTGCACATGCTAACCACTAAGCCACGGCCGTGGTCTCAGGAGAAGCTGCGTACATAATGAGGTAATATCAAGGGAAGGAGGTGACTTCTCTTACAGATGGATTTCTGTACACAGAATTTTTTTGTATATATATTCAGCTATTGAAATTCTTTAGGCATAGAAACAAGTATACCTTTAAACTGGCAACCAGAAGTCGACAATCTCTTTCATTGGTTGTATACAGTATATTTAGACTTACCTTTTCTTTTTCATTCTTGATAAATATTTTCTGTATGAGATTTTTCAGAATAACATCTCTTTTGTCTGAATCCTGGAACTGAGAGAGTGTGACAACCTCACCAAACTCTAGCTGAAATTAAAAAAAAAAACACATTTACATAGGAATGAGAACAAAAAATGTTGAGGAATAAAAATAAACTAGCTGCAAAAATCTGATTCCAATAAACTTCAGAAGTAGTAAATAATTAGAAGGTTAAAGTTAACACTTTTATTTTAAGGGCACAACAAGGAAACAGCATTTTAATTTCAGATGCATAAATTGTTTTACGATTAAATACACAGACGTGTTGATAGTTTAAAGAGAAAACAATGAGTTTGAACAGAGAGACTATACACAAAGATTCCAAAAAATTTCTGAGTGTATAGGAGTGATATAAGTAAAATTGCCTTGTCATTTAATTGAAGGATTGAATTTCCACACAATATCATTCATACATGTACAATATCATTGTTTTGTATAATATTAACTATTATTCAATAAATATTCGCGAAAATGTTTCATAACTATTTGCCCAGTTTGTCGTAACTATTCAGTAAATATTATTTCTGGCATATATATGTGCTATGACCTTCAATCATTGTTATGATATGCTCAAGAAAACTAAATCATGATGAATAGTACAGATATTAGATTGTAACTGACCTGGAGGGCTAAAATGTTATCAAATTCAGCTTTAATCTCCATATACCTCTCCACTTCCATAGGATCTAAAACAAAGACAGATTAAACCATATTATGAGATCACAAAAATTCAACAGTTTATTAATTTGCTTGTTTGTTTGATTGGGGTTTAAAACCATTCTCAAGGCTATTTGACTTATATGACAACAGATTGTTCATTTCACGCTATTCCTGACTTAAATACGATAAAAACCTTGTAAAAACCACCCCTTCGATTGCCTGAGCAACATTGTGTGACTCACTTATCATCAGACTGACTCAAACTACTCTAGAGTATTTCACTCATATGGCATTAATGTACTTCATGAATAGTCACACAAACACAACTGTACAAAGTAGAAAATACAGAGGTTGATGCAATTTTGAACAGATCTATAACTCTTTTCTGACTTTATATTTATATGCATGAACAAATTAATATGGTATTCACAAAACAGTGTATGTTGGGGCATGTGGGCCTGATCAGTGATGTTAAACCAAATTAATGAGCGAATGTAAGTCATGATTCATCCAGGTGAATAAACGTCAGAGTAATATACCAGTCCAGAGTACCAGCTTTACAAATGAATCAGGTTTTTCACTATCAATGGCGTTGTATGACACAAAATCTATACAGAAATTGCTGAATCCCAGATAAGCCACACGCAACAGTGAAATTGAAAGAAAAAAACCCCAAATGTTACTTTATACTCTCAGTTCCTATGTATGTTTTTAAATCATTTTTATTTTCTTTTTGCTTGGTGTTCAACATCAAACTTTACAATATGGATTTTTAAGTACTAGAGCATCATGGGAACTCTATACCTAACTTTAACATGTTCAACCACCAAATAGTAGTTTTTACCAAAATAACTCTTTTTGAACATGTTCTTTTCAAATCTGAATGACTCCTGGGACAACTAAAACTACTCTAGAGGCAAATCCACCATGATACATCCATTACCTTAACCTCTGTTTATCAACAGAGGCTTAGCCAGGATTCCAAAAGTGCCAGTCCACTATCCCAGCAAAACTAGGGGTCCTAGATGCTCTGAGACGCGCTCTCACCGTTTTTGGGCAATAAAACATGGAGTGTCATAACCCTTGTTTTTTCCATATGTTATGCAAGCTTTTGAACCCAAGAATTGTGGAAACTTAAATGAATTTTATTGACAGTGAAAACGACTTTTTTGCTATTGTTTTTTGAAATTTAAATAAGTGAGTCAAAACTCAAAAGTGACACAAATCCGTTTACTTCACCAGATAGCATTTGTATTTCAGAGAAGTGAATTTCTATGAAATTTGTTATAGGTTTACCTCGAGAGAAAAATAAATGATTCTGTATGAATTATTTTATTTCGTCCAGTGTCCAATGGAGATTATCGTTCTATTTACTTCACTTGTGAGATGATACAGATTGTATATAAACCAGGAATCGTAATTCGGGTCAAATTACGAGTTTTTAGAAACGTAATCACTACTTTACTATGGTAGGTCGGACATTCTTGAGCTTGATATTTTCTGAAAGCTTATACTTTGGGTTATTCTACAAAAATATAGAATACTTGGTTTAATTTGTTTCCGTCGATTTTTGGCGACAAATGTCCGGTATCTTTAATATTTGACACGAGTAAAAGACACACATGTTACACAGATGTGACCTCATTAAATTCTGCGATTCACAGCACAGAAAAACCCATTCCTGGCGTGCTCAAAGTCAAATACTTCCATGTCTATACCAGAATAGCTTAATCGAATAAGCTGATCTAGATGACCAACTGTCAGCCTGGTCCTCAATCGAGTTTTGATGCGATTCTGAGTGGAGAAGACCCTTTCTGCCTCAGCATTTCCTACCATCAGGCAAAGGCCATGTGCCATTAATTTGTACATTGCCCTAAATTGAGCGCGGTTGTCTTCTCCATGGGGTCCTCCAAAGAGTTTTGTCATGAGCTCTGATGGCCTGAAGTAATGAAAGTGCTGATTTCCATCGTCTGTTGTGTTTTCCCCTCTGTGTCGGTGGACGAGTCTCTTAAAGATCAGGAACTCGCCTCGACAGCTTTCAGGGTCTATGATTCGATCAAAATTGTCACCATTCCTGTTTGTCTTTCTCTCACCATAAAACTGAAGTAATGTTGTCAGATGGTTATATCCCCATGCATCCAGATCTCTAACGTTCACAGGGTAGGCCTTAGTATCAAAAATCTGCATTGCTTCTAGAATGCCAGTTTGTGGGAATCGGTTACGGAGATTCTGCAATATAGCCTGGATGATTGTTATTTTGGTTTCGTGAAAGATTACATGCTGATCTCCAGCTCGATCTTGTGTGGTGTTGATTTCCACTCCTTTGAATGTTCCATTTTCGCTTTGCTCAAATTCTTGATGAAATTGAGTAAGGTAAGGCCCGTCATTCCGAAGGAACCCATGCAAAATGTCTTTGCAATCTTCAAGTGCTGGTCCCACAGCACTAAATGTTACATCCCTGAACTGAAACAGTTTGCTCAAGTGGTTTGTTGCAGTCAGAAGATCAGCAACAAGATGCAAGAGGGCTACAAACTTGTATTTTCTCAGTTGTTGATAAAGGCCAATCGCCACAGGAACACCCGAAGCAGCGTCCTGACCGAGATAGACGAGTAGGGTCTGGTAATTCCTGAGAACAGCAAACACAGCCTCTCCAAGAGACAGCCAACGTATATCAAAAATTCTCTTGAACTTTACTGTGTGTTCGTCCAGGACCTCTGCGATTTCCTTGAAAGCTTGCAGACGTGATGATGACCCCTGGACATAATTGTAGACCCCAGACACAATCTCTTGCAACGTCGACATGTTGTCGTTTGTACTACAAGCTTGAGAAACTGCAAGATGAAGTCGATGGCACACACAGTGTATAAAAATGCAAAAGGGATTGGCATGCTTCATGAGGGCATTCACACCTGCCACCTCTCCAGACATCACAGAAGCCCCATCTGCGCCTAGCCCTGCGACTTTTTGTATGGGAACTCCATATTCAGCCAGAGCTGCATTGACTGCATTTAGGATGGTAGGGGCTGTACCATCATGAACCTGGACACATTTGAGGTAGGTCGTCTTGATTTCTGCGTTCTCGCTAATATATCTGATTATGATGACTAGATGTTTCTCTAATGCCCGATCGGTGGACTCGTCTATACCTATTCCCACACACGGACTTTTGCTAAGTTCTTTTTTTAAATTTTGTTCAAGTTGTTGGCTGAGTTCTGAGATCATTTGGTTGAATATGTCCGGGCTTTGGTATTTGACATTTCCAGATTTGTTAAGATATAATGCTTCTGGTAACTTTAGATAACGGAGAAATGCCAATAGTGATTTGTATTTGGAATTTGGAATTTCTTCTTTCGCAAGCCAGAAGCAGGCCTGGAGACCCAATTCTACTGCCCCATTTCTCTGCTGCTGGATTTGTTTAGGTTCATAGGAGATGTTGGGTTGTTGGGGATCTGCAGCTGTCTTGGCAAGTATATGATCTTGTGAAATGATATGATCGATCACAGTCTTCATTCTGCAAATAAAACAATATACAATATTATTGATGAAAGAGTGTGAAAATCTATATGGTTGTCTAAACACAGCTTTTAAACACAAATTATTCTGTGTGATAGAATTTTGAATCACTTTACACATGTTAAAATTTCAAATAAAATATCATATACCTGAAATTTTGAGCGCCAGTGTTCCATGGTCCTATGCTATCGCGAGCTTTGCACAAACTACAGTACATCATGTCTTCAGCTGCATTATATCTCATCCAGCTGAACTTTTGCAACCAGGTTTGAGGAAACTGTCTGGTTCTTTTCCCATCAATGCTCCTTTTTCTGGTGGTTTGAATGCTTTGCCTGAGATAAAAAAAACTAACTATTGAATACCCAACTTTAAACACTAGATTATATGAGCAATAGTATATGCGTGTTTAAAGCAATATGATTTCCCTAATTATTTACTGCATATATACTGATACGGCTGTGCTCAAAAGTTTGATTAATTGTTGACTTTATAGATACTTCAAGATGAGGGCATAAGAGGCCAAGGTTGTCGCAGTCTCGATGTTCTCTGCTACCGGTGGATGTTAAAAAGCAACAGCCAATCCAACTTTTAAAACAAATTATGCACCATTGAGTAATAATTGAATAGAATTGTTTTATAAGGCATATATATTACTGATGTCTGATGTGTGTTTGTTTTATACCTACATAAATGTTGTTTATTAAAGTGTAATCATGAGATGGAAATTTGTAATTAGCAAATACAACTTTTAAAACACATTATACATTCATGTTGTTTCAATTTCCATAAACATCTTCCAGTGGAATCTTCAATTTGTCCCAAACACAACTACAGTTACTGAGAAGATGTGTTGTGAGGGGCACGTGGCTGGCGGAGAAAAGGGACATTTTCAGGATTTGTTCATGTCGAAATATAGTAGAAATATTGTATAAATGCAAACTGAAATCCACAACATCTGACCCAATTATATCAACAAAAGAAAACCAACATAAAGTTACCGTAGATGCAACCAAAATAACATCTGGGCTTGAAATGCATTTACTGAGCGGAATGGAGGGGGCCCTCTTGAACCTCACATCAACTACTGCTTTGAAGTCGGCTGTTGGACATAGTTATAGGCGGTAACTAACAACTCAAGAAGCTTTTAAGCCAATGAAAAACGGTTGCTTAAATATGAATATCGGGTGACGGACTCACTAACAGAACATGGTGTTTGAAGTCACGTGTGTGGGTGTGTCTAAACACAGACCGGTACCATTTAAGAGTGGTTGACCCATGCTTTGACACTTCACAGAAAAGAGCACACTGATGACAGAAATGCCACACTGATGACTATCTTCGATAATGCTGACTCAATACTTTTACTCAAATAACTAAAATAAGAAATAAAGAATGTTTATTTTTGTGTGCTAGTTCGTTTTTAGTAGTACATGTCAATGTAAATAAACCCCAAGAAATGAAAATTCTTTATTTAGGTCGTGTGCAATTTGTTTAGTTTTCAAAAGCATTGATCGTAATTCATTCCATGCAATTCACGCTAGTTAAGGGCTATTTCACTATATACACAGCAAAAATCTGTGTAGCTTTAAAAACATAGCCAAATACATACAATATTGATTTACTGTTATTGGGCTATGCACCGCTAGGCGCCATCTTGGATAGTGA
>JAQQZZ010032210.1:0-10698 GCA_030265115.1 Mopalia vespertina | reverse complement strand
TGGCTCCTCACTTGAATTTCGCCCATTTAAATAACCTGGGAATTTGGTGGTCCAGAACCCCCACTTTTCTACTACTATAGTGTTTTGTTGTACGACATTATGGTAGTAGGTCTATAAAGCTTGATCCGCCTGAGTTTCAGATCGACATAGAAACGTGTGTTTATTAACTGCAATTTTAATTAATATTGTCTATGACTATGTAGACCATATAACTGATCATTATATTTATCTCTGTGGTGTCCTTTTTTCTGAGACACCCCCAACAACATGACAATCGTGTATCAGACGGTTTCGGCCAGCGCAAACCAGACCCTTCTCCCTTTTACTTGCGAACAAATCACGAGGTCTGGTAACAATTCAGACAAAAAGTTTTAAATAAACATGGCCTCCAGATGTTCTTGATATCGTTCGGCTTGTTTTCTTCTCAAATACTCTTTAAATGTTTCAAATATTAAATATTAAAAAAAACGAGCTAAACATAATCCGGGTCATATGGCGGCCATGTTTATTTTATACTTTTTTTTATCTGTACCATACCCTCGTGGTGGGTCACGCAATACTTCAAACAGTTTGGCGTTACAACAAATAAGTATGCTCATACGTTTGTAAAATACCCTGACTGAGAAGGTGTGTTATTTGCTTACCTTGACTAAGTCGGATTCCGCGAACCATTCCTCGTTGTCTGGGTCAGTTTTGTGAGATGTCTTTCCGTTGACATCAGGCTGTCCTGTACTGTATGACGAGGCACGAAGCAAACAGAGAAACAACCCGGCGAAGGGGATACAAAAACAGAAAGTACATAGGCCTGTGACGTAAGACACATATTTGTCGTCTACAATCTGCCAGTCGATGGTACAAGATGTTCCCGATGGCTCAATGCTGTACCTGTATGGACAGAAATCGCAGTGACGTGAAATTTATTGTCAATTAATGGTGAATCACAGAGCATACTGCTCTAGCTGGTTGAATGACTATCAGTTGCAGATATTTTCAGCAGCTTAAATTGTGTTACACCATAACAGATAGCCTCTGGAACAAAAATATATTTTTCAGCGTTTCAAACATGTGTCCACGACGCGGATAGTAGCCTAAAGGCAAGCAAAAAATAGTAACCGTAATTTTGATAATTTGAAGAAAAAAAATGGAAAAATAAAAGTTATAGTAACCATCGAATCGTGAGTCATATGAGGAATCCAACACACCAATGTTAAGAGACAATTCATGATACTGACCTGCACCAACCCAGAAGAGGCATGGCAGCCCAGAACAGGGCGTTCAGCCAACCAAGTAATATCATGCACATCACATTACCAGTGGAGAGGTTCAAATCTGTAACGAGATCAAATCACATGCAGATCAAGATTAATTTAAGCACGATAACAGATACAACGCACACCATGGTAAGACACCCATGCCGATCTCACAAGTTTAGGCAAATGGCATCGGGCATAAGTATAATAGGTAAGAGGTTTAATTGTCTACGGTAAAATATAGCTGCCCCAAAGTATAGCAAAGGAAGTAAAATAACCAGTTAAATACTCCAGGCTGCATGTTTTTCCCCAGACTGAAACAAAAACAGTAAAAAAAAAAAAATGGAGAAAAAATGTGTTAACAATGTCCACAGTTTATCTCCACATTGCGGTCAATATAAACTAACTTCCGGCCTAGAAAAAAATTCAGATCAAAATTTCTAACTGTTAGCTTGTGAGATTTTGAAACTCTCTTTCCAAAATAAATACCTCAATTATTTGGGATTTATATTGTAGAGGGGAAATAAATATCGATCCAATTTATGCCACTTTGAAGAGCATATCTAGAAACTCTATGTCACATTGTTACTTCCTGGCGACATTACTGAAATACAAATCCTCATTTATTTCTTTTTTGCCCCGGAGAGATTTGTGAGTTCTGTTCGGTTTGTCCGTTCCTTAGATTTTCGGTCAAAAAACCCCAAGGTAATTAACTGGAAAGAGTGCAAAGTCGTTAGCTAGAGATGTAGGAATCTAAAACACTCTCAAGGGGCTTTCTTCAATTTTCTACCGACAGCTATTCTTACAGATTTGAGGTAGGGAGTTCCTAGCCCAGTTTAGAATAATACGTTGTATGTTACATAATACTTAGATGTAAAAAATAGTCAGTTTAATGAAGATTGCAGAATATTAGGTTTTAAGCGAGATGTGTGATAGAATATATGTTGTATGCGAGAGAGGATAGTTAGTTGTATAGAAAACCACAAAATAAATGCATTCTAGTTAGGATGATTAATTGCATAGAAAATCAGAGAATAGTAAATTGTTTGTTAGATTAAGGAATAGTAAGTTGTACGGTAGATCACACAAAGATGACTGCGGGATAGAACAGTTATTAGTATGGAAGATCACACAATAACTGTAGGCGGGATAGAATAGTTATTAGTATGGAAGATCACACAATAGTTGTAGGCAGGATAGAATAGTTATTAGTATGGAAGATCACACAATAGTTGTAGGCGGGATAGAATAGTTATTAGTATGGAAGATCACACAATAGTTGTAGGCGGGATAGTATAGTTATTAGTATGGAAGGTGGGATACAATAGTCAGTTGTATGGATACGAAGTCACGTGAGAGATCACAGAATAGTCAATTGTACGGAATATCACCAAATATTTAATTATTTGGGAAAATCAAAATTTTATCGAATTCTGGCGTTTTAGCAGAATGAACGTTAACAGTGCAATTTCATCGATTTAATGTTCATAATTTTCCAGTTACACAAAGGAATATATGTTTGCTATAACATAGTTTGTCTTCAGGTGTTTGTAGAAGTGTTGTTTTATGTATGTGTTTTCCTAGAGATTTTCAGAACACGCAAAAACACATCTTGGCCCAGCAAGAGCTTATTCGGATAATGTAGAGTAGCTCGGAATAACGCTCTTGGTTAGCCAACATTACAAAAACATAGTTCTGTATTGATTCTAATTATTTTTTTTATATTCTTTTTTTTTGTCCTTTTTCATTATTCCAAAGCAAGGGCTTCAGTTGCGATTGCGTGTCATCAAATTGTCCCTTCTGAACAAAGTTAAATCAGTTTGGGAAATTTTATCCTTTTATTTTTTCTATAAATTTTGTTTAGAATCATTAGCTCAATAATGGTCTTCCGGCAGAATCACTAGCCGAATTATATTGTATTTTCGACAGAGCTTTTACCGATATTGGAATTAAATTATATTTTAGAAGGCCATTTCATTTAGAATCATACTGGAAATGCTGAATTAAGGAGCAAAATGCACAGTCTAAATCAGAGTGGCTAATTAGGAAAAGTGGCTAACTTGAGAAGCTTCACTGGATGGACGAATTCACTTTGGCTTAAAGTCAATTGGATGAGAAAACTCACTGTGTTAATTAGAATGGCTTAATGGACAACAGAAACCATGGTCTTAATGAGGGAACTAAGCAGAATAGGAGAATAAAGAGTATAAATTAGTTTGGCTAAACAAGATGGGGGAATTCACGATCTACATAGCATGGAGTGGCTTTATAGGATGGGTGAATCCATGGTCTAAATTGGAATAGAATTCGCGGTCTAAATTGAAATGGTTAAACGGGATCGGATAATTTATGGCCTTAATTGGAGTGGCTTAACGGGATGGGAAAATGCAAGATCCTAACCGGATGAGAGAATTCTAAGTCTAAATTAAAGTGACAACGGGTTGGGAGAATTCACAGTCTAAATTGAAGTAGCTAAACGGGATGGGATAATCCAGGGTCTTAAAAGGAGTCGCTAAACGGGATGGGACAATTCAGGGCCTTAATTGAAGTGGCATAACGAAATGGGAAAAACCAATCTAAAATGAAGTGGTTAAACAGGTTGGGATAATTCACGGTGTAAAATAGTGTCGCTAAACGGGATGAGAAAAATTCTAGGTCCTTATTGGAGTGGCTAAACGGGATGATAGAAGTCACGGTCTTAATTGGAATGGCTAAACGTGATGGGATAATTTACGATCTTAAAAAGAGTCGCTTAACAGGATGGGAGAATGCACGGTCTAAATTGGAGTGGCTTAACGTGATGGGATAATTCACGTCTTAAATAGAGTCGCTAAACGAGATGGGATAATTCACGGTCTTAAAAGGAGTCGCTGAACGGGATGGGAGTTTTCACGGTCTAAATTACAGTGGCATAACGGGATGGGAGAATTCACTGTCTAAATTAAAGTGGCATAACGGGATGGGAGAATTCACTGTCTCAATTAAAGTGGCATAACGGGATGGGAGAATTCACTGTCTAAATTAAAGTGACATAACGGGATGGGTAAATTCACTGTCTAAATTAAAGTGACATAACGGGATGGGCAAATTCACTGTCTAAATTAAAGTGGCATAACGGGATGGGAGAATAACCTTAAATACGGCGTTAATCACCAATCAAATTAACAAAGTAAGTGACTTATTGTCATTTGCTGCCATTAAATTTTTGCTTTTCTGCACATTGCATGCAGTTGTTTCGGGTTCTGTGACTGAAAATGTAAAGCTCTGTGCCTTTTTTCTCTTTCCTGTGCAATGTGTTGACACAGGTGCAGTCCTTACAGACAGTACTACAGAGACAGACTTCACAAACCCCAAATTAATCATGGGGAATAAATTATATCAATTTATTAACTGACTGATATAAAATCACATCACCGTTAGAGCCCGCGACCGAGGTTCAGAGTTTAGCGTTCACAGTACTCCTTCGATGTACTGCTAACAGGTTGGATTGCTCTGTCAGCATCCGATGTATCGTGGAGAACACGACGCTACTCCGCCAATGGAAGGGCAGGCTTTAACAGGTTGGCTCTCGGTTTTCCAGCGTAATTAAAACAGAGTGAAAAATGTACAATATCTCATCATATAAGTGAAAACATATCCATCACAGTTACATATTTTTAGTAACTGCTTTTAACACAGTTTAAATGTGCGTTTCTCGGCCACAGTCAATTTTGTTAGACAATGAATTGTACGTATACAAATCGCTCTACTGATACAGACACGGGATTCTGAACCCTTGTGCTATTGAAAGGTAGCTCTCCTGGTTACGGATTGCAAATGTTTCAGAAATAACTTACATAGATCTTTACAGCAGATAGCCAGGTATCTCTCGACCCCAATCACGACGAGTGCTCCAATCACCCCAATTCCAGCCAACATCCCTTCAAAGCCATACGCCTGACACGCAGTCTCTCCATACAACCATCTAAAGGAACAACCACAAGGCGATCTATTTTATCATCTTTATAATTATATAGCTGCCAAAACGGTAAATAGATAACCGCGGCTAATAATACAATTAGGGCTACACAATTACTTGCTTCTTATACATAAAATACAGTTATATAATATGCTATGGCGACAGGATCCATTATTAGAACAAGCTTAAGATATTGGGCCATGAAACGCGACAAATGAGGTGAGATCAAAACTAATTCATTTATAAAATAATTATTTCTGATTCACCGTATCATCTTTATAACGCTTTCTTAACTAGTTTCTACATTCGTCCAACTTACCGTCCAACAAAACTTGAAGTACCCGGTAGCGCGAAAGGAGCTACAACTAATGTGTTAGCCAAAGCCAGATTAGCAAACACCAGGTTTCGCGGAGACTTCACTGGGTTTTTGTACATAAATATTACAAAGGTCAAAAAATTCCCAATAACTCCAATAACACCTGCGAACAATAAATAAATAGAATTAAATTTTATCTCAAATTTGTCTATTGACATTTGTGAATACGGACAATTTTAGCGCAAATGGTTAATATCTATATGTCTTGGCACCTGATATTGATGTGAAAAATGAACGTTATGGGAATTTACCAGCCATCTTTAGTCCAGGGAACTGAGAGTTGTTCTACTAGGTATACATGGCCTTGGCATTCGACCTTGTCGACTACCGCGTGAACTTGTTCCTAACTCTTCGATGCACCTTTACTGCATGCCGTGCAGTCATATCATTTGACAAAATAATGCCTTTAGAGTAATTACAGGAACAATTTAAGACATTTTCTGACAATCATAAAACTGACCCAATACTTTTACTTGTGTGATTGATATGTGAATTTGTTCAAGGGATTTCACTATTTGGTAATTGCAAGAAATCTCGTCAAAATAGATTGACCATTAGACGCCGACTAGCACGAGAAGCACGGGCTATGCCATTTGTTTTACTTATATTTAGCGCTATGTGCGTATAAACTGCACCACCTATAAGTGGAATGCACCAGACTATTTTAGGTCTAGTTTAAAGCACTGGGTTAGTCAAAGCTATGTTATATATTACTTTATTCCAGGATGAAAGCCCTTAGCTAAAGTGACTTGATCAATTGGAGGCATTGGTATAGTTTAAGTTGGGATTAGTATAGACTTGTATCTATACTAATCCCAGGTTTAAGGTAGCTTACTATGTTACTATAATGCACTATACATGTTTTGAAGTAAACGCATTAAGTCAGCAGTTTCAACCACTTTACGGTTGATATTATTCCGCCTTTAATTAGTCCAGTTGACTTCTAATCAATAAGTATAAGCGGTACAAGTGATCTCCAACTAATCTGATATTGTCAATTAGTGTAATTATCACAATATCAACATTAAGAGGAATGCATCAGAAACGATACGCTGTGGCACCTGCCTGTATTTATGCTCACCGTAAGCTATAATTAATTACTGTAGCTGTTTGCATGCTTTCGTCTCCACTGCTATTGCCTTGATTGTCAACCTTATCTGAGAACACAATCGCCTTAGATGGGGTAGGGGGGAGGGAACAAATACAACAAGTGAGTGCCATAAATTTCATACAAGTTAAATTTGTTTAGGTGCCAACTGAAATTACAACACGTCCTGACATTTTCATGGGAGCATCCATGTTTGACCAAACCTCTCCTTTACGAAGAGGTGAGAATGTAAATGGCATTAAACATTCTCATCTTTAAGGTGTTTGGTCAGAAATGAAAATGTTACGACATGTGTTGTAGTGGAATAGTGAAATTGTTTCTGTTTGACAGATGGTATACTCGTATGGTGTTTCATGTATGTCATTCGGGTATTTGACAGCCAAACCCGCCTGGGGGACTAGTCAAATTTAACCCAGCGAGTCACCTTGTCTCAAGACGATTGGACATTAGACTACCAAAATACTTGATTATATAGAAATATACAGACGCCAAACACGTAAATTAGATCAACGACCAATGCAATGCGGAAAGGTTTGAGAGAATTTGTGAACAGTCTCCAATGTGTTAATCTTTCCAAAAACCAATACTTATAATACCATGTGTACTTTGATTGGTTAACATAGTGAACTGCTATCAGGCAACTGGAGTGAATTCGTTCATTTTGGAAATCATTTATGTCTAACTGGTTAATCTTTTGGTTACTGCCATGAATAAATAAGATATTTCGCAAAAAGGAGGAAATTTAAGAAGGAACATTACATCTTCTATTCTTGTAATAAAGTATCAGTGATTTGTCAAATTCATAAAAATTAAAAATTAATTTTAATTATATACAGCTTATACGGACATTCTCTGGATTAAGCTGAATACATTGATTTAGTTTGTTCCATGTAGACCTAAAAGAATGACTTTGAAGGTAATTTGATGCTAAATGTCAACGAATATTGGTAATAAGACGCCAAGCTTGCCTGCGAATCATATGCACACGTTGTATGGCGCAAATCCTTCATCAGAATGGATTTATCTTTCATCTTTTTTAAGGAAACCAAAGCGTTAGCAATAACACGTGTAATGGATGCAGGATGTCTTTCATCTTTTTTTTAATAATTAAGCTTCAGTTATTTGTAAAATCCATAAGGCTTCAAACATATACAAAGCTTTCATAAAATCGTTGTGGCTATCGCGAGAGCTATACTTCAGTGGACTTCTTTGTTTGTCCAGCCTTAGGGAGTCAGATAAAAAAAAATACAAAATAAGTCTTACAAAACACATTTTTGAAGATCCAGGCCAAGCTGTATGAAGATACTTTACTGATGCTCAAACTGTGAAGTGTAATAAATTCGAAGACTCTATCAATACAACTGTAGAGTCTAGTCTGCTATGATAATAGTATTTTGTTATTTTTGGGAAAGCACTTTCTTAGTTTGAACATATTTTAATTCAGAAATTTTTCAATCTTTCATATCTGTTATGATAATTTCATTAATCGCCAACACAATGTCATTCAGTCTATAATATACTGAATGGAAAACTAAACTAAAAGACTCAATTTTATGATTTGTAGTATGAATTTGGAAATTATTTTACACTAGCTTTTACTAACATATTTAGTACAACTGAATTACACCGTGCCTTTCAAACATATATAATTATATTCTAGAATCTCACCAATAGCTAGATATGTGGGCGAAGTGTGTGGCTGTTCTTATTCCAAAGAGAGGGGATTTGTCGAAACTAGAGCATTATCAGGGAATCGCCATGATTTGTGTATTGTATTGATCACGTGGCTGGAGATGAGCTGTGGACTAAGCTGTTGTCAAGAGAAATTAGTAGTAACATTGAAAAGATGATAGTATCAGACGATGCATTAGCCGTAATACAAGAGTTTTAGATTATTTTGATGCTGAAATTGGAGTACGACAAGGAGAACCACTGTTGTATTTCTTATGTGCCTTTTATAAACGACATGGGGCGAGATTGTATAGATATTAACGATGAATATATCAAAATGGACGAAATCAGTATAACGGGCTACACTGATTATTCTAGACATGTTAAAGGCATACAGCAGCAAATGGAAATTTGTTGTAAACAATAACAAAACAAATCTTTGCGCGTTTTTAATTTTCAGAAAAAGATTGAGAAATGTTTAGAATTATTGGTGCTATGATCTGGATATGTTGATTTGGTTAAGAAATTTAAATATCAGAATGATGAATTACAATAAGGGTGGCAAGACTACGATGAAAAACATAGCAGATGAAGCCAATAGAGCGAAATTTATCTTCTTGGGCTTTTTCAAACATTTTGCTTTTCAAAATTCACACAAAATGTCACTTCTCATTAACTTATTGCGCCAATTTTACTGAACGGCAGTGAAATGTGGGGTACACGTGGTATTGCGGATTTTGTGAAAGGTAGGCCGACTCGGTGTCCGAAGGCATGCAGTGTATATAAATATATCGATATATAGATACGAAAGGTAACTGTTAGAAATAGGAAAAGGGCCAAATAAATGGATGGGTAGTGTTAAATGTTTATGGGTTACGGTTATAGGAAACGGAAAATGCAAAAAATGTGTTGTTTAAGAATGAAGAATTTCTGACAATGCTGGTGAAGAACCGGAATGATAAATGAACGCTGTCAACTATAACTTTATTTAATGCCAATTACAAAACCCAAAAATGCAGGTAAAACTGTCTAAGTATGTGTTTTACACAAAATAATAATATCCACCGTAAACTGATAATGATATTTATCAATTATGCCGTTATTTCTGTAAGATTGTAATAATATTATATATTTCTAAAAAGCAATCACTGGCACAGGGATGTAGATTAATTAAATCGATGAATCATCTTATGTTCTAGATAAACTCCCAGAGACATGTTTCTTAATAAATCTTAATCTCAAGTTGTGTTATGGGTAACCTACAGACAGCTCCAGAGAAGGTAAATGACCATTAATGAGGTGTATAATATTATACACATGTGTATGTATCATTCCCAAAATTGTACTGAATTGCAGAGCTGTAACTCTAATTATTATACTACCCACTCCAAGTGTCGGTTTGGTCAGAAGCCGTGACGGAGAAAGGCATGATAAATAAACTAAACTGAACTTACAAATCATCAAATATGTGGGACACAAGCAATCCTGATTGTCTGCCTTGACTGTATGCCTTGACTGTCTGCCTTGACTGTATGCCAAGTCATTCATCGATTAGTGCAGCGCACTTCGCTTAAAGACTATTGATAAGGAGCCGTACCAGACTTCCGGAATGGAATATAAAAAATGCCGAATTTTTAAGACAATGTCAAATATAACCACACAGGCAGGCTTCGTGGCAGCAATTGTTGTTGTGAAAGTCGGTCTGTGTTTTCGTATAGATTTTTTGAGTCAGTCTCTAAATTGCTGGTTTTATACATTGTCTGAAGACGTTTGAGCCCACTGGTTAGTGGCAGTTTGTCCGAAGACGTTTGAGCCCACTGGTTAGGGGCAGTTTGTCTGAAGACGTTGGAGCCCACTGGTTAGGGGCAGTTTGTCTGAAGACGTTTGAGCCCACTGGTTAGGGGCAGTTTGTCTGAAGACATTTGAGCCCACTGGTTAGGGGCAGTTTGTCTGAAGACGTTTGAGCCCACTGGTTAGTGGCAGTTTGTCCGAAGACGTTTGAGCCCTCTGGTTAGGGGCAGTTTGTCTGAAGACGTTTGAGCCCACTGGTTAGGGGCAGTTTGTCTGAAGACGTTTGAGTCCACTGGTTAGGGGCAGTTTGTCTGAAGACATTTGAGCCCACTGGTTAGTGGCAGTTTGTCCGAAGACGTTTGAGCCCACTGGTTAGGGGCAGTTTGTCTGATGACGTTTGAGCCCACTGGTTAGGGGCAGTTTGTCTGAAGACGTTTGAGCCCACTGGTTAGTGGCAGTTTGTTTGATTGTTTGTTAGTTTGATTGGGGTTTAACGTCGTACTCAAGGGTATTTCACTTATATGACGACGGATTGTCCACTTCA
>JAQQZZ010032199.1:0-10698 GCA_030265115.1 Mopalia vespertina | reverse complement strand
GAATTCATTATCTTTCTTCGGAGTTGTTACTATACTTTACTATGTTAAACTCCTCAGTGGTAGTCATAATATTTAGAGTGTTCTATGTGATGTTATTCTAAAATAATATCTGGAAACTTCTGCAAATCCTTATATAAGTGAGATCTGTTGTACGATTTTTGACCAGTCACAAGCCAGTCACTACTCAGTCTAAAGAGTGATCTTCCAGCCAAGCCAACGGATATAGAGATAAGTGAACTGATCAATATTAATATATATATATGCAACTGTACAGTACAGTCGGACAGCATTTTGATTCATTGGACTCTGAACCTAGCTGGATTTCTCTGTGAGGAGATAATACCGGATCTGAAAATACCAGTCGAGGACTCTGTTAATTATCCTGTTGTGGATAAAGTATTATATACACCTGTCACTTTGAGGATATGGTGATTACCCTGATGTGGATTTAATCGGAACAACTCTGTGTTTTATGCATTGGAACTGCGTATCTAAGGATTTATTGCTGCAGACTTCCAAGAAGTTGCAGATGGTCATAACAGATTAGTTTATGAAGTCAACGCACTTGGACTCAACTATTAGGCAGGTATATACGCTGCTCCTTTGTACGCTATGTGTAAGTTACTTTATATATGCCTTAATTCCATTGTCTCTTACGTTCAATTGTGTTTCTTAAAGTATTTCTGTCATTGAATACTATACTGTATTTCACTGCTATTGTACTTGTTATTTTACAATAAATATTGTAAATAAATAAAATCGCTGATGGTTTTCTTTCTGTTTGGCTTCTACGTAACAACATTCTCTACACATTTTGGACCATGCTATATGTCGATTTTGGGGGAAAAGCTTGTCATAATGGCTTGTCATAATGGCGACGTTTGGTTGGCGTCCAAGATGATGTGCGCAGTACATTCGAAGAGTTCTCGGTGCAAGTGTCGCGGGTTTAATACCTATTACCATAGGCGTCGGGTGGGGGATGGGGATGGCACATCGTAAGGTTAAAAATACCTTAAGTACGGCGTATAAAACAACAATCGAACAAATAAAAGCTGGCTTTCGGATACCTCCCTTTACCTCCGAATTCACCTTTTGTGTATTATGTAAATTTAGTTTAAAAAAATGCAATTTGTTGTTTACCTGAGTAGTCTGACACAGTTCGAGGACTGCGTAGGCACAACTCGAGGACTGTGTAGGCACAACTTAGGGTCTGTGTACTTGGAGAATCAACTCGGTGAGTGCGTATAGCTTGACGTAAAATACTTTTACAGACACAAAAAAATACCTTTCATTTTTCTCTACATTTCAGATACCCGAATTATGAGATTATCTACGATATGGAGATAACAAAATCAGCATCGATGGATCAACGTTATAACTCATCGTCTCTTCTGGGACTACTCACGGATATAAATTTACTGGCAGAGTCCAACTTCCTTGTGTGTACATTCTCATCAAATGTAGGTGTAGCTGTGGTTATTCCATTTGTACTCCAATATGACCAACCAAACACCCACTAAAGGACCTACTGGTTAAGACGAAACTCACCCTGTATCAGACAGGTTGTAACATATATTCTCTTTAGCGGACATAGTCATTGGTTAATTTATATAACTCTGAAATACCAGTTTGTAGGCTGATTGATTCCAAACCCATACCGAATATCTTGTTTGTTACATATTTATCAATACTGTATATACCATACATTTTAGATATATATATACTTTTAGAAATATATATATATTCGAAATAGAATAATTTAAACACAGTGAGTGTTGTCCACATCACTTAATGGGGCCATGCATTTACTTTTACTGAAGGTCTTTGGATACTCGACTGGATCTTAGTTTAGGAATCCAGAAAATCTCACAGTGAACTGCAAATCTAGTTAGGTCTTGCTGGAACCCGGGGTCGATTTTGAAGAAAAAACATTTTCGATGTCCATTATCACGCCGATTATAGGTCAGAATAATATTACAAATGAACTCCATATCGGCAGAAAAATAAATACGGTTTCTTATCGTTGCCTTATTTACCATATTTACCCCACAAAGTTAATATAGTGGGGCACTGGAACTGCAAAACGATGCCGCAGATTTTGATAAGAATGATTTTAGTTGATTGAGATTTTAAAAAATAAAAACATAGGGCTATATATTTCAGAGACAATTTTGTTTTAAAAACTGAAATAGGGGCTTAAATAGTGTTAGTCAATCCTGTCTATATTTGACCGAATAGCAGGTGGGTGCTCCTATCAATAGATGTATCTAGTACAGTGTAAGAATAGGGCGTAAAACACATAACTTTATTGAACAGTGAAAATGCAATTCAACATATGACAAAAAGAAAATGAGTGAGGCGCTTCGGCGGTTGTGATAGTTCCTAAACTCTGCAGCTCTTTGCCAGGGGCTTTGGTAATATGTTCATTGAAAAAGCTAAACGTAGGCCCCAAATTAAAGTATTTGTAATTCTCTATCTTAAACTTCGAATGTTCAGTTTAAATAAAAAGGTTTTCATGATGACCGGACTCTGTAGTGATACATATAGCCTGATACAGACTTAATATGTAAGAAATGTGTCATTGCATGATATCTTCGGAATGACTTCTTCGGTGGTTTAGAATTGATGATGATAACCGTGCCTATGTGCTATAGAATTTATTGATCCTTTACACAACTGATCTAACAACATTAAAATTACCCTTTTCTTTCTATTCACAGTTCGGCCGAGCGGCTTTCGAACTGATGCAGGCGATTCATGGAGACGCTTCGCAAAATGTCTGCTCCCTCGATGCCAGTTTCCATTACTACGCACAGAACGAGCATGTTGTCAAGGCCATCGAACATCACGTGCCACGTGGTCCGGAAGAAATTGCTCTTAATCCAGGAGACGTAATCTCGCTCGATTTCAATTCAGGCTTAACCGACGGTTATCCTAAAGGTCGTAACAAAGTCAGCGGAAAAACCGGACTGTTTCCTTCCTATAAAGTAGAAGACACTGTTGTAGGAGCAGACTATTCTGTCAAATTTCTCCAAACCTGAATCCCAATTAATTATGTTGCGTTACTTTTAATTGGAGTTATTGCAATAAATATATCAGAAACGCTGTTGGTCGGAAGTTTGTCAAATGGTTTGTCGCGTTACATACATTGTAAACTCGAACATGATCACATCCATGAATAGTGGAGCTGGGAGTTTTCCAACGGTCCAAAGCTAAAGTGTAACAATCATCAGAAAGAAGGATTTTGCTTGCTCCTACCCGGGATTCGAACTTCATTTCCAAACAAATCCTGTAGGATTTTTCTATGGAATCCTATAGGACTTTCAAAATCCTATAGGATTTTATAACTATCCTATAGGACGTCCAAAGACCTGTAGAACCCTATAGCTTTTTTCCGTTAGATTCAGGTTTCTGGCTAGCGGGGCCAGCGCTCTAACTGACTGAGCTACAGAGGCTCACGGCAGAACGGACACGAATTTTCGTCCAAGTAAAAGGCGACGAACTTTTCTCTACCGGAAGCACTGGCATTAGCTCTCTAAATTAGTGTCGGGTTTTATCGAGCAATTACCCACAAGTGTGTTTTTAATTGTTTGGGTTTTTGTAATAATCTGGTTCTGACAAATATATATGTTTAATGTCGAGAAAGAAAATGTGGCTTGCTTTTCCTGGGATTCGAACACTGAAATCAAGATTAGCAAGGCCAGCGCTCTAACCTATTGAGCTAGAGACGCCCGCGGAAGAATTAACGAACACTGATTTTCATCCCGGTAAAGAAATCGAATCTAGGGGAAGCACTGATGCAGGGTCACTAAAGTAGAAGTTCCCACGTAACCGATCAATCGCTTGACAGTAGCGTTGGGTTATATGCGATTAATCTGCCAACGGTTGTAATGAGAGTAGCTCGGAATAAAACTCTTGGCTAGCGAAGATCTCCAGGTTTTTCTATTCTGGTAGCACTGACACATTGCATTTTTATCAAGAAATAACCCACAAATGTGTATTTTGTCTGTTTGGTTATACTGATAATTGTACTCTGATCTATTTATATTTTTAATCTGAATACGGAAAATTATGCATGCTTCCATCTTGTCCAGAAAAAATTATAAATGCCTTCCACTGAAACATATTTATATACCACGTACATGGTCATTACCTGTTCTCGAAAGCAGCTCGTCAATTAGAAATTGATCTCTGGGAGATTAACTAGAACAGGAGATATTAATCGGTTTCAATTAATCGACATCCCTGCGCCAGTGGGGTTATTTTTTTAGAAATATATATATTCAGATTTCCTCATTTCAACTCTTTTAGTTTAGTGTGTTCTCTTTAGTGTAGTCTCTTTACTCAGGTTTACAAAAGTCGCAGTTGAGACATTAAACTACTAAATTATACATTTTAATAAATTATACATTTTAATAAATTATACATTTTATTAAATTATACATTTTAATAAATTCTATTTTCTTTACGGTAAACGTCACAATTCTGACTTTGAGATTATTGTACTTCAAAAAGTATCAGGGTTTTTTTCTTTATAAAAAATAGTTTAAATATACAATCTTTTAATTAACATTAATTGCAATCATTCTTTACTGCAATCAATTCTTTATCACACTCTAAAGACCATCCACGGGAGGTACAATTGGATATTACATACAAACATATGTACAATGCACAAATTAACTTGAATGAAAAGTAACAAGACATACAACAATTCTTATTAAGATGTCAACGTTAGTATTTGTAAATTTTGAGACCCGCTCTGATGTATTTAACAATATTCTTTTGGATAGCACTAAGCGAACAGTTATTTTGTTTTCAAAACAGAAGGGTTTGTATAGCAAAATTAGGGTAGATATAATTTTCTTATATTGGACAAATGTGGACAAATATACAAAAAATGAAATCCATCCCCTAAACACTTAAATTACAATTTTTACAAATTCTATCTTTTCGGGGTACATCAGTCCACCTGCCAGTTTCTATTGGTGACTTGTGATTACTTGTCCTGGATCTACTTAGAACAATCCTCGATTTCGAACCTAATGCCCAGATTGTTTCGTGGTTGTACATAGTTTGAGTTAATTTATTTTATTAATTTTATGATATCATTTTGCAAAGCTTGTCCTGATTGTGAACAGGTTGTTCACCTAACTGTTCCAGTGTATTAATATGCTGCCATACATATGCCAAATGCTGATTTTATTTCTAACTTTTATCTTATCTGAATAAAGTGCAATTATCAATGTTATTTGATAAAATTTATAAAATCAAACAAAGGTGGTACTCGGGGAAAATAAAATATTATAGATGAAATCTGGTTATTGTTTTTATGTCGGACACTTTATACAGGTGTAACACATGTGTGTGTCCTCCTGACTGTAATGTCAAAGTTTAATAAAAAATAAAATAAAAAATAAATTTAGTTGATATTTTTATTTATTAATTTTAGTAATGTTAAGGCATTGTTACTTATCTACGCAGACGTAAAAGTTACAAAGAAAATTAAAAATGTGCGGTTCATTTGCTTGTTTGAACGACTTAATATCTCGTTTGAACGATTTATTTACTCGTTTGAACGAGATAATAAGTCGTTTGACAGAGTTATTCAACCAATCAAATGACAACATTTTGCGGCCATATTTGACTTGCGGACTTGCAATCCTCCGTCTTTTCTTGCCCTTTTTAAGTATCATAAAGCGATTTCATTGGCAGGTTAACGGATTGAAACGTAAATCTTCTTTTTCAAGCCAGTTTCGAAATTGAGTTCAATCAGCGAATTGCGATTCATGTCCTCCATTTTTGTTTTCCGTGATCGATCGTCCTTTTTCATTGGTTGATTAACTCGTTCAACGAGTTTATTAGTTGTTTTAACGAGTTATTGAGCAGCAATATTTGTTATTTTCCATGTCACTTTTACGTCTTCGTACTTATCAACAATGGAGATACCCAGGCATGTCCCGCCAAATCTCGTTCTCAAATCAGGAAGACATTTCCAATCGATCAGAAGCAACTAGTGTATACCGATAAGAAATTATTGATTTTGAAGTCAAAATGGACGTCATGTGGTCATTTATGGGTCGATCTAACTCACAAGTGTCTAAGGAAGAACACGAAATGGTTTAAATCAAGGTTAAGCCATACAATGTGTATATATTTGAAGATTAAGTATAGAAATATGGTAGCCTTCGCTTAATTCTCAAGATTTGGAAGACTCCTGGGGTGTAGCTATGCTGGGAAATATATTATGAAGTGCATAAATAAAAATATCGAAACAGTAGCTGAAACCTTCAGCTGTAGCGTTTACCAGTTTTGATGCCTATGAAGTGGTTTGAACTTGAAGTGCTAATGAAGTATGGACGCTTTCGAACATTTCGTATACAAGATGAAAAAATCACTTTTTTGACAGTTGTTGCATGTTTTTGTTTTATAAAACCGGGGTAAAAGAAATCAATCGTCAACAATTTGCAGAACACTCGGGTTTGTTGATTTAATAAAAGTCAGGCATTAACATCACATATTATCAAAACATAACTCGATTTATCGGGAGCATAATTTACAAAAAAGGATTTTGTAAAATTAAAATAAAATAAAATACTTTATATACACAGTAAGATTATGAATTAATAGATAATGGAAATAATCATAAAAAACATTTCTCAATGGGATGCATTGGAAGAAAACATACAACTTTTTATTTTATTACAACCTGGTTTTGGTGGCAACTGGCAAGCTCCTCTCCATCTTAATACAGGCTGTATTTAGTTCAAAAATTAACTTTTCGCAGAAGGATTCGCCGGGAGATTCCTGAGTGATGCAGAGACCAATTTCATTAAAGACTGTTAAAAACTAAACATTTTTCACATTTAAGTATAGATATTTTCCTCAGACTTTTGATGCTAATTTAGTAAATCTGAGACAAAAAGTCTTTGCTATATTCATGATATACGAAGTGGAAGTTACAACGTCAAGACATTTTGAACGCGACTGAATTAACTAATCAGGCTGGCTGGCATCTTGTAGGTTTATACAGTTGAGTCGCTCAAACATACTGCATCGAAATATATCTTCTTTCAGAATTTCAAATAACTTAAATAAAAAATTGTCTCAAACAGTAAAATAAAAAATATATAGATAGGTTCGTACAGTGCGGTTGGTGGATACAGTAAGTTCGTACAGTGGGGTTGGTGGATACAGGTACAGTTGTAAGTTCGTACATTGGGGTTGGTGGATACAGGTGAGTTCGTACAGTGGGGTTGGTGGATACAGGTAAGTTCGTACAGTGGGGTTGGTGGATACAGGTAAGTTCGTACAGTGGGGTTGGTGGATATAGGTAAGTTCGTACAGTGGGGCTGGTGGATTCAGGTAAGTTCGTACAGTGGGGTCGGTGGATACAGGTAAGGTGGTACAGTGGGGTTGGTGGATTCGCGTAAGTTCGTACAATGGGGTTGGTGGATTCAGGTTAGTTCGTACAGTGGGGTCGGTGGATTCAGGTAAGTTCGAACAGTGGGGTTAGTGGATTATTTTTTTTATAGCACTGCATTTGTGTGTATGAGTTAATTCTCATTTGTTGTGTACATTAACAATTGTAACCCTATGGCTTACTAATAAAAGCTATGTGTATTATGTGCCAACTTATTTTATAATAACATATTCAGATGATTCTGTCATATATATTTTTTTTGTAAAATAATTTATCTAGAACATAAGATGATTCATCGATTTTTATTGATCTACATCCCTGTGCCAGTGTAATTGCTTTTAATAAAAAATATATATTTTTGTAAAATAAATAATTAAAAATAATTTCTAACACAATGCCGCTTGGCCTCGGTTGGTCCACAATCTGAAAAATGGCTACGTGCCAGCTTTCTCTTTCTGTTGTTAAACTCTCTTTCGATCTTCTCGGAGATTTTGAATTTTGCGAACAATTCAGTCAAAATTTCCATGTCGTTGTTAGGGCTGACGATGGGTTCGTTATGCTGGAATCTGCTTTTGTTTAGAACAGTATCTCGGTTCTGTTGCCGATTTCTGTGCTGATCAACAATGATGTCTTCTCGAATGTTCCGCACATTTCTGGCCAATTATCATGTTGTTCTCTGTACTATTTCATTGGCAGCCACACGTAATCGAGAAAAGATGTCATTGAGGCCCGCCTCGCCCTCGTTATTTACCCGCCTGGGCCTCCCGATGACTCCTTGCCCACGTGGTCGGTTCTGCCGAACTTTCCGGCAGATACCAGTGTTCGGTCGTCGTCTCTGAGGTCTATTAAACCTACTCTGTTGTAGAATTCCAGAAAGCTATAAATGGACAATCATAATTCATGAGAATGAAGACTGAAACGGCCTTGGAGTAACAAAACAATGTTATATATTAAAAAAGAAAACTACATCTACTTGAAGATGAAGAGCACGTAAAGAGTTGTATAGACCCATAAAGTCTGTTATAATTATACGTAATTATTCAAAATGTTTTTAATCAATAAGCTTAACATCAGCGTTAACAATTGAATGAATTGTTGGCATTTTGATAAACCAAAAAGAAATCTTACCTGCAGGGCCTATATGCATTATTGTCTTGCTGGTATAAGAACACAATATATCTCTTTCGGAAAACATTTTTACAAATTCTAAGCAGAGCTTAAAAATTAGGCACTCTTTTCATGCCCACATTGCCCTCTTTAAAATGCAACACATTTATAGTCTCTGCGATGAACCCTTTTTTCTCGAGAAATAAGCAAGTTTCTATGTAGAATATGCCAACGTCTGACATGTCTGAAAGAGGTTGGCTACTATCTCAGTCTATATTTGATCTGTCATTAGGATACCGAGCCAAGTTAGTAATTATTTTTGGTAGTCAGACATTTCGGTTTAATACACATGTTACTCCATTCGAAATCTGGAAGTATGCATCATATTATTTGTAAACAAGCCATAGTGTGTGGGGTTGGGTAAGAAGGGCTAGTCCTATTGTGCTAATCCACTAAGTCTCCGACACTGTCAAGGAATCTGCAATATTGGTCACTGACAAACTAAATAAAGAGCTCAAATTTCTTTATATGTAATCCGAAGTTCAGTATCATAAATCTTGAATGTTTAATTTCAATTACAATGGATACCAAAAAGTTGCGCCTATTTTGATCCCAACGGGCCAGGCAAGTCCTTAAATGAAGGAGCCTAATTGCATATACAAGTGTAACTTATGCACACATGGAACTGTATATGAAAGTGTAAATTTAACTATTTATCATTGGAATCACGAATATTTTTTTTAATGTCATAAACCTGAGATTACAATATACATTGGGGTCCCAGCAATGGCCTTAATCTTACATGGTTCACTCTAAAAGACCGTACGTTATGTTTCTAGGTTTTATCTAAAAGTGTAACTCGACAGAGATATGGAAGTGTAGGCTGGGCAGATTAACCGAGATTATCACCCAATACTCCAGCACAAGAGACATGCTTTAAGATGGCGGACGTATGTGGTCGTGCAATAGCTCTGTTTGTCGTCTGAGTATTGTTCTTGGTATGAATTCCCTGGTGCCTGTTACTGAGTAAGCAATGTTGTGGTTATTTGATATATGAACTTGAAATGCCTCCTAAAAGACAAAGGAAAGGTCGGAAGCGAGATAAAAATGAGATCAGTGGATCGAGCGACTCCTCAATGGACCCTCAGGCCACGCCATTGTCATCAACCCCCCTGACAGGTGAGAGATCAGACACTGGCTTTGTACCTGCGACACCGCTACCAGCTGTACATGACACGGACCCAAACCAACAGTCAGGCGAACTGCTCCCCACCTATCTGTCGGCGATATTCGACAAACTCAAATCCATCGACGAGAGACTGATAAAGGTAGATGAATTGTGGAATCTTGTGACGAACGTAAACTCCAGATTATCAGCAATAGAAACAGTAATGAAGGACAGTAAAAAAGAGGTGAAGGAAGTCAATGAATGTGTGAAAGTACTGACTGGCCAGGTGAAATCGCTGGAGGTGGAAATGGGAAAGATAGCCGAATGTGAATTAGAAATACGCGACAACGGGAGACAGCTAAATAACGTTTTTACAAGAGTGATCGACTTAGAAGCCAGATCCAGAAGAAATAATCTGCTATTTGGAGGGATAGAGGAGGACAGTGAAGAAAAATGTGAAGAATTGTTGAAAGAATTCTTTGAAAAACAACTGAGTATGTCAAGTACAGATATTAATTTGCTGAGGTTCCAGAGGGTTCACAGACTCGGGGCTAAAAAAACAGGCTATACAAGACCTATTATAGCTGCTTTCTCCGAATACCAAGATCGAGAGAGAATACGATTGCGAGGGAAGCACCTAGCCCAGACTAGCTATAGCATGTACGAGGATTTCCCACGTGAGGTTAGAGAGGCACGACGCAAACTTGTTCCTGAGATGAAGCGTTTAAAACAGAAAGGTGACCCTGCGACTATTGTTTATCCAGCAAGGCTGTTGTGTAACGGTCGTGTAGTTAAAGAAATCCCTGTCAGTGTTGGTGACAACGATACATAATGTGCAGAGGAGTATAGTCACTACGACAGAGTCGCACAAGGTGAGCAAGTAGTTAAAGTAGCTGCATGGAACATCCAGAGACGATTTAATGACAAAATTAAAAATAGGAGTTTTTTTAACATAATACATTCATTAGATTTGATCGGTCTTTCTGAGTGTTGGTTTCAG
>JAQQZZ010032188.1:0-10699 GCA_030265115.1 Mopalia vespertina | reverse complement strand
GGTTAAATGTCGTACTCAAGGTTATTTCACTTATATGACGGCGGATTGTCCACTTCACACTGTTCCTTGCCTAATTACCATGGAAAACCGTGATGAAAACCGTGATGAAACCTCGTAAAAACCACCACCGCGATTGCCGGAGGCTCATCGTGTGACTCACTCATGTAACCACTCAGCCGCGTATTTTAGCTAATGTGAATAGCGAGTGATATATTAGTGTGGCAAATGTCTGCCCAATGTTATGAGTAATAGAAACCCCTCTCAATATCATATACAAATAATGAAAAAAACAAACAAACACAAGACACCAAAATATATAATAATATGTGTGCAGATTTACAAAGTGTAGGTATTTCGTGTTCAGACTTACACAACTTATATAATACTTGAATGCAAAACACTACACCATTAAGGGTCCCCTTAGCTCTTAGAGCATTGGAGCACAATGATCTCTCACCGAACAATTATAGTTTTAATATTATAAGAGAATATTACCGAAGCTGGGATAAAGATTTGGTGACAAGGAGGGATATACAGGATGTGTTGGGAACATCGGAGCACGACTCATCAACGGGAGACCCATACTGCTTGGGTAACCTAGTGACGAAGATGACAACGGTGGTGGCAACATTGGCTGAGATGTACTGATGGAGATCGGTGGTGAAATCATATCGGCGATTTCAGACAAGCTACCGAGAACACTGTCAGGGTTGAGATCGCGCATTGATGATGAGGACAGAGTGGATGATGGTAAGAACTGACACTGTGATGTGGACGGCATTTGTTGAGATTGGATGACAGAACTTGAAGCTAACACGGGCTGTAAAATTGGTGGTGATACTGTCGGGATTGTGTCCTCGCTCGCTGTACTCTCTGCTGGAGATAATGGACTGAAACTGAAATTAAATAAGGCAAAAATTATTTTACAAATACATAAGTAAATTGATTGGTTGTTTTCATGGGCTCTGCTTAAGAGTATTTAACTCATAGGACAGAAGTGTACTCCAACACTGATTATGCCACATAAACAAACTAAAGTAAAGCAGACAAAAGCAAGGAGAGAAGTTGAGAGATTATCCTTTAATGCTTTTGATTTGGATGGTTTCATGTTTTTTACTAGTTGTGTTCTTTTGGGGCTGAACAGATCAGGATACCTAATAGTGCCAGTAAACAAAAAATGCAGTTTATGAGAGTACACATTCTTCAGATAATTGTATAAGAGCCCATTTGATAACTCCAATATTCTCATAGTTCTGACTTTATAACATCTATTGTTGATAATCTTTAGAATCTTTCAAAATATTGTTTTGTCAATTAATTTATTACGTTTGTTTGTTTGATTGATTGGGGTTCAACGTCGTACTCAAGGGTATTTCATTTATATGACGACGGATTGTCCACTTCACACTGCTCCTTGCCTTATTTCGGTGGAAAACCGTGAGGAGACCTCGTAAAAACCACCCCCACGATTGCCGGAGCCACATTTTGTGACTCACTCATATACCTGAGGGTCCACAGGCGAACTCGATCCCGTGAACGGTGCATCGAAGTTGGCTCTAAAAGCGCACTCGCCAACCACTAAGCCACGGGCCCCAATTAATTAAGAGCCATACTGTCTTTGTCATGATTATCATGAACACTTATCCAATTAGAGACAGAAATGACATGATGTGAAAAAAAACCTACAATACTGGAGTTACCAAATTGGATCTAAAGTGAATATGAAAGTAATGTACACTCTCAAAACATCATTTTTCATACCTACTATTTACAGTGGAGTTTGTCTACTCAAACACCCAATCTTTTACTTACCCAGAAGGTTTCTATACTCAATGAGGTGCCAGCTCAATGGGTGAAGGAAACCACCCTTGAAGTCACTGACATCAAATGAAGTCACTGACATCACTGACGTCACTGACATCAAATGAATTAATCAAAATTATACAAGACAGGCAAGCCATGGCACAATACAAGAAATAAGCAAGTTTAGTGCAAGACCCCTTGAATTGCCTTCATGTTGCCCCCTTTCAGAGATAGAGTCGGGTACTAGGAAGTTGCCATCAAGCACCGGTCTGTTCTTCAAATTTATTTGCAGTATAATAATGGAACAAACATGAATCGTTAACCATCAAAGGTAAAACAAAAAAAGGGGGTTATAATTTCTTATATAAAAAAAAAGAAAAAGAAGGGAAATGTAGTGTTGTGACCGGTTTTCTGATAATTACATAGTGAATTAGTAAATCTGTATCATAAAATGTAAGGTATAAGGAAGTCGAGGCAAGTTTTTATAGAAATTTCCAGATTTAGTTATGTTGTTGAAATCTGACAAGTGTATTTTATCCCTCTGGCAGTGGATGGGACAAACCAATTTATCAAAATAGGTATTGCCATAATTCATTTTCTGAACAGTGAACTATTGGCAATTTTTTTTCTCCAAATGAAACATGCACAAGAAATTAACAGACCAATAATACAGTCACTGATTCACTTAAAATGATTGTTTGCTGTGATTTTTTTCCCCCAGTTTTGAATTTGTTCACTCACAATACAAAACACATGCTAGTTACATAGGTTTGCTTAAGTTTTTTCCCCACTCATATGCTAGACCAAAAAGACCAAGGGTTGCATGTTCAAGGAACCTATCAGAGATCTGTTGCCCCTTAGTTTGAAGACCCTAATGACATTAACAACATCCAATCTATCTCTCACCAGTAACTAGAAGCAACTTGACATTTATTCCGAGAGCTTCCAGCCCAGGGCTGCAAAGAATTTTTCCCATTTCATTTCTAGACTGGAAGTCTAACAAATGCATGCTGCCAGACCAAAAGTAGAGCAAATAAGAGATAACAATATGATTTGAGTGTATGTCTGCAAATATAGGTGTGATGTGTGAATAACAAAAGTAAGGCAGGGTAAGCTCCTGCTCAGGATTATTTAAAAAAAAAAAAAAATTACTGTTTAACGTCATGTGTCAGGGTATTTCATTTTAAGGGCTTCCTTTGTTGCTAAAATTCTGTTCCTCCAGTACTAAGTAACGACAACATGGCTATACTCAGAACATACCACCCTTAGGGCTGGTGCACTCAAAGACATGTGATTCTGTCTGAATCAGTGAAATCCATAACATCCATTGTGAAAAAGACAAATGGCATCTGTGGAAACAAGTGTGTACTAGTATTTATCATGACCGCAGATAAAGTGCCTCGAAAACAACAAAAAACAATGGCCGAGTCATTATCAAAATGTATCCATTTCAGTTGCCGTCTACTCACTAGAGAATCACACCAAGTCACTCTTAGGTCAAGCACGTAGACGCATGGAAAACAGCTTAGTAAATAAAATAAAAAATTGTGCGACAGTTTTGTGGATTCCTTTTAGGTTTTCGGGTCTTTGTTTTTTGTTATTAAGAATCTTCAGTTGAACCTAGATAGGAGTTGGTGTTATTTTCAATCAAATAGCTGCAGGTAGACAATGGATGATAAAGCATTGACGTCACTGAAACATACCACACACAGAACACAAAACAGAGTAAGACACATTGTGGATCTTTACAGCGACAGACACCAGAGCAAAATCAAATCGCAATGCACCTTATGTTAGAGAGCATTAGGACATGGTAGTGTTCTAAGAGATGTTGTAGTTCAACTAACAAGTTTGAATATTAGCTCATTATTACTTTCAACATTCTCATTTGGTCTTTTTATTACTCCATTGCTTGGAAGTATCAATCAATGAAGTGGAATTTAAATTTTACCAACAAATAAAATGTTTTCCAATCTCTTACAAAGGACAGATATAGTGTGATGAAATGATAGCTGTACCAAGAAGCGAACCAAAACTCATGAAACACCCTCCAGGATTCCTTTCCCACCCATGTCGAGGAAAATAATCTCAATAATGAGGTACGCTAATCACATAGAATTTTTTTCAACTTATGCCTAAAACCATATCCTGTCAAACAGTCTACTTAGAGCTCAACAAGCCTTATTTATTGGTTAACAATAAATCAAAGAAGTAATCAGATCCCCTCTTACGGCACTTCCTTTGTTCATTTTGGAGTAGTTTATTTTTACAGTATTATGCCTAAATATGGATCTAATTAATAATTCATATACAGCTTTTCTAATGAACTAAGATTTCCACTGTGTGGAACTGATTCCGGTGTGAGAAATACCAACACATTAATAAGGGTATGCTCGAATTAGAGATGAAAAGGGGATTTATTTACTATCTAATAAACTTGTTGTATCCTTGTTTGAGAGAATGGGAAATTTAATTGATTGGCTGTTTTTAGTGTCATATGTAGTATTTAACAAACACAGAATGTTCAGAAGACTACTGACAACTAGCATTTTCATGGGTTTATTTACGTGGAACAGTTTACTTTATGTGGTGTAGAATCCTTTATGTCAGTGTTACATGGATGTACATGGTATACCACAGGACCACGAAGACCCAATAATTAAAACCTGTGGTAATTAATTAGACCACTATCAGGCCATGGCAATAAACGAGTATAACCTGGGAGCAAGGTATGAATTCTGCATGGACATATTTTACCTGCAAGGCATTCCTTATTTCAAATTATCAGAATAGTCACCTGCAAGTGAGCATAGATAACGAGCAAGTATAGACACAAGAAGTAATTGCCTATATATCAATCTAATTTAGGTGATTTTAGATTAATTATTTTAAGGGACAAATGCCTAAGGCTCATTGGATGATATTGTTCTGTTGAGACAAGGTCATATACCGTATGCACTCTTCATTTATACACATTTACTAACAAGTTGGAATTCAGTTGGGCTTTTTTTTACCGAAATATTAAAGATATTATAGCCAAAAATTTGAATATAAAGAGAAGAAAACAAAAAAGTTTAAGCAGATTGTAGGCGTTATTTTAATAATCCCTTGAAGAGAAGATATGTTCTCAACCCCACTATTCAGGCTTTTAAAGCAGGGGTATATACACACGTATGAAGCAATGGTTCTTCATATATTCAAACACCGTCTATTGAAGGGCCATCCCTGGAAAACCATGCAACTATATAACCCTTGATCGAGTGAAATCCCATGTCTTCGGCAGAAACTTTGAAACTAATGTCCCTAATGTAGGATTGAGGGAACAATTGTGATCATGTTGCATTCTAGAGAAATTTTACGTTTCAGCAAGGAGCAGATTTCCTTCCCAAGAAGAAATTTATGTGTAAAAAAAAATCTTATTTAATACTATTTTCTTACCAGAATGTGTATTTTGTAATATAGCATAGCCAGGAATATTAATTTCTGTGTGTATCTCAATGGCAAATTGGTGTATTCAAAATAAATTCTGTGTACATAATACTCCAGAATACACCAGGTTTGAAGGGTAGGCAGATCTGAAGGAATAGTCTCTATAATGGAATATTGTAGAGTTTTCAGCTAACGTTTAATTGATCATTACATGTACCTTAAAGAACAAATTATCACAGGAATCCAGATTGATTTCACACACATAGAAGCATGGCTAGATTAATGGTTGAATGAAACCACCTTTGCTACAAAGATTGGTGTTAAAGCCGTGCTATGGGGTATTTCACTTTCACTAGTTATATATAAATTTTGTCTTGGTAAAATAATCTTCTTCTACAGCTCACATGAATAAAGTTGAAAACGCACTGGTCTTAGTCAGAGGGGGAAACTACCGTTGGCGTCTTACAAGATCTAGTGGTCCTTGGAGAAACGTCGTAGTTCTTCTGGGTGTGTTAACATTTTATTCTCTTGTAAGATAAGCCACAGAAATAAGTCATAGATGATATAAAAATGAAACTATTGCTTCAAAGCATTGACAGACTGGTCTATCTGGAAGAAATTTATGTCTAAGAAAATTATTTTTTTTTAGGAGTGTTTTTCTACCATAACATGTATTATTGTGTTATAGCAAATAATTAAATTTTAATTTCTGTGTGTATTTTATATTGTACAGAATCCTCCAAAATACTCGTAGGCATTGAAAACTGTGATCTCAACCATATTTGCAATGTTAGAACAAATAATAGATAAAGGCAAAAACCAGAAAGTGACAGTAACCATTTTGTTGAATAATCATACTCAGTTGAATAAACATCCTAAATTGTGAAGGTCCCATCATTATGCAAAAATGAGACTGCCATTTGTGAAAACTATATTGACCTCACCACATGGGGGTGCAAAAACAATACATATTTTCAACCATTAAGCAGGTGGTGAGTGCGTTTCTAACCTTTGCCAATATACCTTAATTTCAATGTTAATTGTTGGATTGCTGTTCAATGATGTGCTTAAACGTATTTAAATCCTAATAGCAATGAACTCCAATAGTAACACCAACACAACCATACAGTGTTAAGTGTTCTTGCCCTCGTTGAAAAATTATCCGGTGCAAAGTCAAGACACAGTTCTTACTGCTAACTAATAGTTTAATGTTGTAATTAAGGGTATTTCACTCACACGACAGTTTGCGATGCCAATGGGTGAAGGGAACCAATTGCAACGCAACTGGCTTCAGAGACGCGCACAGGACCAATTGATTGATTGGTGTTTACGCAGTGCTTAAGGGTATTTCACTTATAGGACAGTTGTGTTCTTCTAACGAGTGAACAGAAAGACACCCATAATGTTAAGTGTTATATACAAAAGCACTGCTAGAAAATTAATGTTCTTCCATAGCAGACATGGTGAAATCATAAATATACTTCAAAGACACAAGGCGCAATACAAAGCCATCTGAAAACAGATCGGATGCCTGTTACCTATTGGTTCTGAGAGCACCAGGAAGCTTCCACTCAAAGGCCCACATGATCAGTAAGAAAAAATCCATATTTTGGTCATAATTTGATGCTGGTACGATTAACAAGATAACTACATTGCCAATGAAAGCAACCGATATAAAATGACTGGTGCATACCTCCAAAGTGCTGTCTCTGTGGAATACCTATACTGAACACACCTGGTAAGATGCCGATCACCTAGTTGGAGACCACACCCAACTACAGCACCTGGGTCCAGCTGTTTAGAAGATGGCTATCCACAATTGGCAGTTAAAACCACTTATACTGGATTACTTAATTTGCTCTATGATTAAGGTTTTATGCCGTACTTAGTTATTTCACTAATATTGCACACAGGGCTTAGCCAGAAATCATAAGTATGCTGTCCAAAATGGTCGTTTTGCTTCACTTTTAAGTAGCTGGGTGTCCAATTTATACAGTGACAGGGTGTCCAAATGAGGCAAATTTTCAATTAAGGGTGTCCATTTGGACGGGTAGACACTCCTTTGCCTAAGCCCCTGATTTAACAGGTTAAGTTAAAAGCAAAAGCAAGCACAGGACAAGGTGCTCACTACTAATGGGAGTTTCGAAATGTCAAAAAGGGGGCACCAATAGTCGTAATGGATAAATGTGTGGGACATCATTTAAAAAGGCCACAAATAAAAACGTTGTGACGACACAGGAGCACCTATGCTACCTCTCTGAGACTCCCATTAGCTTAATAGCACCAGGACACAGGCATATATTCCCAATCACCCACGATAACTGGTGGAGGCTATCTAGTTTAAATTGACTAAGGATTGAGCATTCCACCCCCAACCCATTGTTGTTAGTGTAACTCAAAAGAACCAGACTCACTCACTATTACAGATTTAACTTTTAGCAAATGGAATATCTTTCATACTCCAAAATACCTTTATTTGCATGCTGTAATACTTTTAGGTTATTGCACTAATCACAGTAATGCCAGCATTAATGCTAAAGGAAATTTAGTAAAGGGCATCACATTTGACAGAATGGGGTGTCCCATCATACTTAAGGTTATTTCACTTATATGATGGCTCACCAGCCCAGTGGGTTAAGTGACTGGCTATTTTCAAATTTTGAGACAGATGGAAGAATGCAGCAAACTCAAGAACTTCATTTATTAATAGGAATAGCAGTTTTTTAAGTGATAAAGTTTTGCGAATGAGTGCATACAAGCCGTCCAAAATAAAGGTATGAGAAAACCTTTAATTCTTCTGAGTTAAACAACAGATTAATCTAATTGTACTAAATAAATCAAAGCCACCTTATCATGCTCAATATGTGCCCTATCTACTACCAACTAACTAATAGTAAAAAGACAAAAAATCAAAAGAAAACAAACAATAAGTTGTACATTTGCATAAATAATTTTAATTTTCAAGTATGTTTTTTGTACATCAGATTGACATAAATACAATAATCTGACAAAAGAACAAAGTGTGTCCAGAAAATGGAAGTTGTACAAATAGGATGAAAGCTTAGTCTTTTAGCAATGATATTTAAGAAGGGCACAAAATTGAACATATTAAGGTGGAGTTCTTATTAATTGCTGTTAAGATGAATATTTAAAAAAGTGAAATGTGAATTAACAAGTGTAGAGATGGCTTGCTAACGAAGCAAAAGTAACAAATAATGCATGGTTACGAGGGCCATATGATCATATATGGACTGGATAGGTTGCCATCCCCTCTACCAAAAATAATGTAATGACTTACCTTTTGGTTGAAACCGACCGGTACTTGAACGACCAGATGGCCCGTAAACCATGCATTGTTTGTTGTATATTAACAGAAGTCTATTAACTACAAGGGTGAAACCGGGGCAATGCACTGGATTATCCTCTGCATTTACATATTTGGTGTTAAAAGTTACATGTGATGTGGGCTGCGTTGAAGGTCTGAACATTCTCCCTACTACCTAGTTTCATTTTCAGTTTAAAAATCAAAGATCACAAGTAATCAAGTCCATCCCCTTTGACTTTACATTTCAGGTCTTGTTTTATGGTGTAACTTACATGATCAAACACAAACTTTTCTTTGTGGAACATCATTTTATAAACAAAATTACCCCTGATTTATCAGTCAAGTTATGGTTTCCAGCCTTCACTCTGTACCCAACAGTCTATGTGATTTGTTAGGTTTACTCCTTGGGCTATGAGCTGGTCAATAGGCCTGGATTTGTGAGTTATCACCAGACAGCTAAACAGCTAAATCTCAACCATTTCTATTTACCCAATATAAGTCACGACAATGAACTCCGCATAGAACCAGAAGGGTGTTTTGATGATTTGTTAGCTAATATACAGACCAACGATACGATGCTGCTTCGTTATACATGTAAGTATGAGACAACTATGATTTCACACCCCGTGTATATTGAGCAGCCAGAAGTATTTAGTAAAGGAATTAGTGACCAGACGCTGGGTACAAAAGGTCAACCATAAAATAAAATATTGCCTTGGACATGTCCTTCGTGTAATGGGAGGACTCAAACTTCTAGTTTATAGACTTCTGACTCTACCTTACTTCAAATCGTCCTTTTCTGGACACTCAGTGTACACAACAAACATTTTGCAATATTAATATCAAAAAAGTAAGAAGCAGCACGAAGTTAACAAGTTCACTCAAGAGAAATGTAGGACATAAGTAATTCAGAGATAACTAAATTCTTGTCAAATTAACAACTGATTATATGGACCTCAACACAGGTACACTAAACATAGGAACAACATTAATCAAACTGTAGTGCTTCAGAATAATTACCCGAAAACAGAAAGGTTTGATTCGTACTTTCACTCACATGGCGGCGTGGCAGCCCAATGGGTGAAAGAAACTACCCTCGATGCCAATGGTAACAAGCAAAGACTGCAAGGGACAAATACAGTACAGCAACAGATCGACTTTATGTTGCCTCTTAACCCTGAGAGGCTCTTAACCCCCTCCCAACCCTCCGCCAGGAAGAAGGAAAAGATTTAAATAAATACAACCGAAAAAGAATGCATAAACATTTTTTAATACAAGTGTTCCCTCGGGATATACACAAGAATGGAAATCAGCACCTAATTGTACATTAAAGAAACTATCCATTTCCATGGATCCTTTGCCATTGCAGCTGTTGGGACATTATCAAGAAGAAGAATATAGATTGTTGTAACACGCAAGTGTTAGATTCTTATGTACAGCTGATGTGGATTAGACAAAACACCTGGTAAAAATTCAACCTCAGCCTAGAGCACTGGACAAAGGTTGGTTAAAGGCATTACATGGTTTAGGAATAGGACTAATACAACAACAGTGTCTGTGCGAAAAGCTGGTCAAATTAAAGTTGACCAATATAAGTGATTACATGAAATCAGAAATTAAGGCCAGTACAATTGAAAAACACTATGCACAAAATAACTTGTTATCAGGACAATGTGTGTGGGGATCAGAATGGGATTGAGCAGTAACTGGTTAAAAAATAAAAAGGATTTTTGACAAAGATAATTTTGTAGTTGCAGACCTGTCTACCCTGGACGATGTTTATGTGTAAGGACATTCTGTACTAGGAGTATTTTCCTACTATTATGCAGGCCTTCTGATTTGAGGTGAGTGATCTGTGTTAAAGCATAGGACAGAACACCTCCAATCTGAAGGCCTGATAATGTGTATTTTTGTGTTACAGAATAGCATTGAATATTTATTTCTGTATGTATTTTAATGTGATATTGGTGTATTCAACATCAATTTTGCATACAAAATACTCCAGGTAGGCAGGTCTGTAGTTCCTTTTATTATCTTACTGAAGGAAAATAATACTAATATTTATTAGCTTTTTTAGAACCATACATGTCATTGGGTAGTGGGAACAAGGTGTGTGTGTAAGGTGATAAAGAGGGATTGGGG
>JAQQZZ010032177.1:0-10699 GCA_030265115.1 Mopalia vespertina | reverse complement strand
CAAGATGTAAAGCTATGCACATTATCACAAACAAAATAAACATAATAAAATACTTTTAAAACGCAGTATTTGAAATGCTTTCCCTATGTACTGGCCCAGAATTGATTTCCTATGACACAGAATAAGTACATGTATAAACGACATTCAATGACAATATACTATAGTGACATGTACAAACAACGTCCAAGGATAATAGACTACAGTTACATATATAAACAACATTCAAGGACAATAGACTATAATAACATGTATAAGACAATGACAATAGACTAAAGTGAAATGTATAAACAACATTCAAGGACAATTAACTATAGTAGCATATATTTATAAGCAACTTTCAATGACAATCGACTATAGTGACATGTACAAACATCACCCAAGAACAATAGACTAGAGGGACATGTATAGACAATATTCAATGGCAATATAATCGAGACCTGTATAAACAACAGTTAAGAACGTGTACAAGCAACATTCAAGGAAAATAGACAATAGTGACATGTATATTAAAGCAACATCCAAGAACAATGGATAGTTACATATATAAACAAGGACAATAGACTATAGTGACATGTATAAACAACATTCAAGGACAATAGACTATAGTGACATGTATTAACAGCATCCAATGACAAAAGACTATAGTGACATGTATAAACAACATCCAATGACAAAAGACTATAGTGACATATAGTGCCATATATAAACAACATGCAAGGACAATAGATTAAAGTGACATATATAAACAACATTCAAGGACTATAGTGACCTGTGTAAACAACATTCAAGGACAATTAACTATAGTGACATATATAAACAACATGCAAGGACAATAGACTATAGTGACATATGCTGTGTAGACATATTTCTGATATTATGTGAAAATGTTGAATTATTTGACCATTTTTAAAGCTCGGCTGGCTAACCAATCAATCATTCAATCCGCAGGGTACAAGCCCTGTTGGGCCAGTCCGGACATTATCTTTCTCGTAGACTAGCCCCATCCGGATTTTATTAAAGACAGTAGCCCGGATTGGATTTTATGCCCCCTGATAGGGGTTAGGACCGGATTTTACACCCTCCATACAGAAATGGGCAACATCCGCACTTGATCCCCTCCCGGACACAAGCTTCCAGGCCTCGATTATTTCTCAGTCCGATTTTCACGGTCACATTCGTTTTATTTAAAGTGCAGTTAACTCCTTACATAGAAAACTAGAGAACAATCAATCAACAAAGAGCCACAACTCGTTTACCCGGTCGTTGGCAAGGGGAGGCTAGTGTTTTACACTCGAAATAATGTTGGGTACTACCTCCACTCAATTCCATATGTATAATGTTGATCAGTTAGTGTGGCCACTTTAGTATTAGATGACTTACAAACGTTATCTGTCCCTCCGCCTACCCGTCCCACACATGTTGTGAACACGGTAACATTAAAACTTATGAACCGATCGACTTCAAACTTTGTATCTTTGTCATGACAAGATGGCAAATGGGATTGTATTCCACCAACTTATTGGCCACCATTACCAGTATGCGGTATTCTCATTTATGTGTTGTGGACACAACACCTTTAAACAAATTCACCATTTGACTTCAAACTAGGAGTGTTGCTTTTTCATGTCATGATGACGGATGGGATTACATTCCACCAAAATCAAGGCAACTATATTTAGGTGATATTATCATTTATGTAATGTAAACACAACAACTTTAAGTTCATTCACCACATGGCAGTTCTATAATACTCAATTTTGCAGGACCTATCCGTAATGAAATAATTATTGCATTTGCTACCCGTAATGCAATAAGTATAATATGGCATTACGGGTAGAAAATGCTACTCTTAATGCAATGGGTGTTTATTGGATTGCGGACCTCAACAGGGCTACCATTGATCAATCCTATCAGAAAAATGCGTCAGCATAAAGTGATGACAATGATGTTCAAGTTGGTGGCGTCCTTAACGATGTTAATTGGTTGAGACACGACGGAGATGTGTAACTTGCGTGACAAAGTTCTCCCTCATCATTTTACATCAATACTATTCAAAAGCCACTGCAAACGTCTATGGCAAGCCGTTTTATCACTTCTACCTTTATTCTACATAATCATGTCGAATTAGTTTTGCTTTTATTTTACATATGTAGAATTCTTTTCAACATATGTAAAATTCTTTTTCACATATGTGAAATCCTTTTTCACATAAGTAAAATAAAACACCAAAACCTAACTATTTCACATATGTGGAAAAGAATTTCACTTATGTAAATTAAACTTTTATTTTAGATATGTAGGCCTACAAAAGAGTTCCACTTATCAAAAAACTGAGAAATGATTTCTCCCCACAGCAAAGCCCGTATCCAACCTTCAGTTGTGCTCCTATCGTGAAATTCTTTTCCACATATGTAAAATTCTTTTCGACATATGTTGAATTCTTTTCTACATATGTTAAATTCTTTTCGACATATGTGAAATTCTTTTTCACATATGTAAAATAAAGTCATTTATTTCACATATGTGGAAAAGAATTTCACATATGTGGAAAAGAATTCAACGTATGTAGAATAAAGGTAGAAGTGATAAAACGGCTTGCCATAGGAGGCAGGACATTTTTTAAATTCTCCTCAATAAAAATATATACATATATATATTGCCAGAACTAAATTTCCAGCGGTACACAAAATACACGACTGTGAGATGTTTTTAGCTTGATCCAGGTATCGTTAATACAGCCTCTGGATTTAATTATTGACGATTTATTTTTAGCTTTATTGTGGATTTTTGTTAGTTTTAGCAAAGTACCATAGCCGTATGCAGTATGCTAGTGACACGTCCCTGTATGGTAACATCACCGTTGGAGGCATGCAAAATAATTGTCTTTCCATACGTTTATGCATTTGCATTGTGTTATTCTTACGTCATTGTCATCCATCCAAAGCTTATAGAAATTATCACTAAATAAATATCAATAATGTTATGGTTACATTGTTTGTAATCTGTACGTGGAATCCCACAAGTTTATCGTTGAAAATATTCCGATATAGCCTATAACACCGGGGAAACGGTAATTTGATCCCTTGCTAGCGGAAAACGCTTCGTGAAAAATGACCTTCCCCAGAAATGCTCTCAATCGATCTGTAGACTGTGTTTATTTAGGAATTATAACAAAAACTGCCCGCTTCATACACGTGTTGTACGCATGTCCTAATATACATTACTTTACCATGCAGTGTTGGCATGTTTAATAGGCTTACCATTAAAATATTAACATCCATGAATGGTTAATACAAAGGATGGAACGTTTCTGAATCAGTCCGTATCAGGATGAATGATACAAGCAGTGATATCACTGGAAGCAATGATATTAAATATCACATTCAGTAGGCCTACTCATCCGGGAAGTTATCCTACAAAAGATAAAGTTCAGCCGGATTATCACTTCCGGTGGAACAGAAGAGCCCATATTTAATGTGGACATAGGAAACTTGATAAGCCGTTCCGTCATTCCGAGGGCGAAAGGATATAGTTACATGTTATAATTAAGATTCGACCAGTCCCAACCATAAACTCTACGATGTGTTTTGAGATCATCTAGTTTGTGCCCAGTCTATCAACATTTTAAATCCAAACGATTGCATGAAATGCACATAGGCCTACAATTAAATAGTTCCAATATCGAGTTACTTTTTATCGTGTATAATGGTGCCTACAGTTTTCTAAAAAGTTGCCCCTTATAAAATGACAAGCAATTTTTGTGGAACAGTTCACTCTGAATTCCTCGACTGTTCTGAGCATATTATATCGGACCTTAACGAACGGCTCCATTATGACGTGCAATCATTTGTCAAATCAACTGATAAACGTATAGTTCGATTTGTGTAGAGATTTCAGGGTTCAGCGCATAATGTACGTTTAAACTAAATTTGTGAATTGCAAAGCTATATGAAATTCGAATGATCGAATAGTGTGCACACGCCGGTAAACATGCAGGCTTCCGGCGAACAACATGTTCGATTTTTATGCATATTCATACATCACGGCCGAGTTTAGTGATGAAACCTCAAAAACGAGATTCTCGCGAGATTAAACCGGGAACAGTTTGAATAAATTAAGTTTAAGAGACGCAAATATTATGGCACGAAAAGTCGACCATACCATTGATATGTAATTTTTGCGCATGGTGGACTCTCATGCAATACTATTTGCGTCTTTTTAATGTTAATTATTATTTGTTAAATGTTCATCAAAAATGTTCATTTTATAAAGGGAAACTTTTTTCGAAACTGTAGTCTGTAGTCACGCTACAAAAAGGTAGACCTACCCGACATCAAAACTGTTTAATTAATGTTTTCGGTGTGCTAGCAAGGACATTGGAGTCAATTAGGCCTTCTAGTGTAAACATTTAATTAGTCTTAACTGTAACAACACACATGCCATGTATATATAACAATCCTTTTTGATTAACTTAATCTCATCTGTTTGTATAGGTACGTGGCATTACACATCATTGTTTGGACGAATTAAAGTTCTTGTTTACTATCGAGCACAATTTCTCACTAGTGCATTATTAGATGTACAATAAATGATTATTATTAAGGTTGCATAAATGTCGCGAAAAATTTTCAATAAAGGCTTCTGCGTCATGACTTCATGCATAATGGGATTGGATGTTCGGTCAATTCGACCATTATAGGTTTCCGCTTTTCTACAAGATTAATACGGGATCATTTGCGGAATATTTACGAAGTGGCTTTCTTTCATTATGCCGGCTGTATATATAAGCATATCAGGTTTTAGAGCTATATTTTGATTGTCAGTTTGACATAGTTCTCTTTGCGTTTTATCATGACCGACTTATACGCCTGTAACCCAAAGGTCCCGGGTTCGAATCCCGGTGGAGGCAAGCACATTTTTCTCTCTTCATGTATTCAAAATATATATTAAAAAACTTCAATTAAATAATTCTATCTTTAGAGGATCAACATTTCCAGAGTACTGAACAAGCTGATTATCTACTCGCAGGCCGGGACTCTAAAAATAGACTTTTCTACATTCTCCCTAATATTCACAAACCGCAGGAGAAATGGCCTCAACCATCTATGTCACCAGGTACACCTATACTAGCAGATTGATCCTCAGAATATTATCAGGTCTCAGAACTTATTGATTACAACCTCAAACCAATCGCTAACAGGCATCCCAGTTTTCTAAAAATACTGAGGACTTTTTGAATAAGTTATCCGATATTCAGATTGATAAAGACGTCATATTAGTTACACTTGACGTAGAATCTATGTCACAAATAAAGAAATTGAGACAGGACATCGTTCTGTTAAAAATGCTTTCAATCGGTATCCCGACCCCCGTCGTCCAACTACTGAGGTGTTAAAACTGTTGGCACTCAGCTTGAAATGTAACGATTTTAAGTTCAATGAACAAATATACCAGCAAATTAGTGGTTGTGCTATGGGTAAAAAGTTTAGCCCCAAATTTGCTTCCATTTTTATGGCAGAATAGGAACACGAAACCCTTGAAAAGTGCAGCCCCTGTTGTAACTGAGATATTTGGATGGCATATTTATACTCTGGCAGCATTTCAGAGATGATCTTGATCTCTTCATTGCTACTCCTAATCAGCACGATCCTAACATTAAACTCCAGCCCACTATAAGCTTTGATAGCGCAGATTGTTTTTAATTTAATTTACATATAGTATAGGCATTTGGATTTTAAGGTGTTATTTAAGCCTACAGATACCCACCAACTACTTCAGGCTAATTCCTTTCATCCTCCAAATACCTTCAAGGGAATTATTAAATCACAAGTAATACGTTTTCACAGAAATCCTAACAATCTTGCTCCTTTCAATCAGGCTTGTTCTGTTGCCTTTAAGGCCCTTATCTCAAGAGGATACACTAGGCGACTTCTTCGCCAAATCAAATCCCAAACCCTCAGACAACTGAACAGTTATAATTTAGACCAAGGGCTAGAAGAAAATTCCACAATCGCCCTGTAACAGTGTCAGGCCAGTCCTCAAAATGTATGAAGGCGAGATGCAAACTAGATACTTACATGCTAGGTAAGGCCTCCTTTGTTGGGCAACAAACTAGAAATGTTTATTATTTGGAAGACAGTTTGAATTGTGATTCAGAAAATGTGGTACACCTTATAATTTGTAAGAAATGTCTGGAACAATTTGTTGGTGAAACCAAAATCCCCTACAGCTTAGACCCAACAATCATTTGAGTTCCATTAGGTCAAACCTCTTATCCCCAATAGCTGAACATTTCTCTCTCCCTGATCATTCGGTTTAAGATCATTTTGAAATCATGCCGATTAAAAAACAGAAACTCTTCCCTCTGAAGAAGAAACCAACCAGAAACACCTAGAAAGAGAGGCTTATTGGATTCAAACTTTGTATCCACTGAGTTTCAATTGGGAACCATGTAAAGGGTAAAAAAAAGGAAATACCAATATGACCCACCAAGCACACAGTTTGCTATTCTCCTTTTACACGAATATCCAAATCTTGTACCTAAGATGCCTACTCCTCTCTCATAAAGACCCATTACAGCATACAAAAGAAACAAAAATCTAAAGGACCTACTGGTTAAGGCGAAACTTCCCTCTGTATCAGACATGCTGTAACACTCATTCTCTTTAACATACATATTCATTTGTTAATCTCTATATCTCTGAAATACTAATTTGAAGGCTGATTTATTCCTAACCAATGCCGAATATCTTGTTGGCTACGTTTTTAACAATACTTTACACACCATATTAATGGCTATTACCTTCTCTCGAGATGTCTGTAGGTTACCACAACACAACACAATTCGAGATTAAGGTTAATTAAGAAACTTGTCTCTGGGAGTTTATCTAGAACATAAGATGGTCCATCGATTTGAATTAATCTACATCCCTGTGCCAGTGTGATTGCTTTTTAGAAATAGATTTATCAAAATGAATCACACCGGCATAGAGATTTCGATTAAGTAAAACCGATGAATCATTTCATGTGCTGGATAATGTTCTCAGAGAGAATTTTCTGAATAGATCTTACTCTCGGGTTGTTATGTAAAAAAAAAAAAAGATATTCGACATAGGCTCTGAATAAATCAAACCACAAACGGGTATTTCAAAGAAATATAAACCAAGCGATGAATATTGCAGCTAAAGCGATAAGGGTTACTAGTCGTTTGATACAGAGAAAAGTTTGGCCTTAACCAATAAACCCTTTAGATTTTTGTTTCTATTGTATGCTGTAATGGGCCTTTGTGGAGGAGATAATTTAGGAACAAGATTTTGATATTCCTGTTAACGGTTGGCGCACCATGCAGCAACCCGGGTGTTAGGATAGTCATATTGGAATACAAACGTTATTATGTCTTCTTTAGACCTTTTATACATTATCCTCAATTGAAACTCAAACAGATATAATGTTTGATGAGTCTTACTCCAAAAAGTGTATCTTTTTTACTCGATTTTGTTTGGTTACCTCTTCAGGAGGAAGAATTTGTGACTTATTTCAATTGTCATGATTTCAAAATGATCTTTAACCGTATGATCTGGAATTAAGGGATTATTTGGGATACGAGTCGTGATCTTATTGAAATCGAATGATTGGGGTTTTTTTTCGAACAGGGTTTTTTCATTTCACCAACATATTGTTTCAGACATTTCTTACAAGTGCTGAGGCCCACAAAATATTCTGAATCCCTGTAAAAAAAATGATAAACATATCTGGTTTGAGTCCTAGATAAGACGTCTTATTGGTGTGTATAATAGTCTAGCTTTCATAAAGTTTTCATACATTTAAAGACTTGCCTGATAATATTACAGAGTGAATGTGAACTCATTGAGACTAAACCATTTGCACATGGCACCAACCTTTAAATCACAGTAGTCGGTCGATAGTGGTCAGGATATCGATCAATGCATTTTTAACAAAACGAAGTCCTACTCAGTCTATACGTTTGTGTACATACACTCTGCATCAGTAGGCTGCAGCATGCATGTAAACATTTGGAAATGCATGGAGTCTTTGAATTTCTTGACAGGTGCAAAGACATTCATCCTGAATAGGGTTATGTATATAAATATATTATGTAATGCAGGACTGACATCAGTGGCTTAATTATAATTCAAAATAAGTATATAAAGGAATGACTTCCCCCGCCCATACTCCCCAAACACCCAGCTCCCCACCAAAGAAGAGTGTTAAACAATTTTTGGTTTTAGTGGTAATATTTTTTATAGTGCCGCTGTATTTGTAAGAACAGATGCACTGTATACATCTTAAACTGTCTTATATATGTATGAATTTGTCCGACACGTGAGTTTCTGGAATCGATAACGTCCACTGGAGACCATAATGATATCAGGTGAGCAAATTGATATGAAATGCAAATATAGCTGATCTAGGGAACGTTTATCAGGGCACTAGGTTAACAGGATATGAGTAATAATTAGCAGGGCTAAGTATAAAAAAATACCAATGAAATCAATATCTTCTTGAGAGAGTCCAACAGTATCGATCGATCGAGAAATTGTATAAGCTTAATATATTTAAGATCTAGGAACCTGGATACCAAAACCTATATTTCCAGAGTATATACTCGGACAGTGATATCCGTTACTTAAAACCGATCAATCGCCGCATGTCTTATAGACACAATAGTATGGATAAACACTTTTGCTCATGGACACAAAGTTGGACTTCGTCGTAAATAGAAGCGAACTATTTTCCTTCGCAAAATTCTAAAACCATAAGGCTTACCTTTATGCAACTTGGAAGGCGCTTTCACCATCGCTTTGCGCTGTGCCTTTTGCTATTATATATTCATCACTTTGTATATTTTTTAATTTTAATTTCATGGATACAAAGTTGAAATTAGTCAAAACAGAATTAAATTTTGATTCTGGAACAGAACCCGAAAAATATAAGGCATGTCTTGATGTAATTGGTAAGCACATTCACCATCAACTGTAGTTGCGTGCCTTTTGCTATTATGAATGAATCATATTTATAAGCCCGATTAAATCGGTCACATTATGGTATGGCCAGCGTCCGTTCATCCAGTATCCGCCCATGTGGCCCTAATGATTTGTGAAGTAGAACTCGAAAACTGTTAGTACATCTTTATACATCTTGGAAGACATATTCCCCATCGATTATAGTCATGCCATTTGCTATTATGGATTAAACTTTTGTTTGTTAATTTATTTCTCAGTTTATGTGCCAGGTTTTTTCGAATCTAAATCTGTGACTCAAGTACAATTAGAATAAGATTTATTCCTTACGAAGATGCACGTTCCTTGACCATAAATTGCTTTCCATCCCCATCAATTCTCCTTCGATTTGAGAGTTTACGTTAACAAATGGAAAACGATCCCATCTGTAAGAATGCAACAAAAACCAATATTTTCTGCGAATAGGCCAACCACTCACTCCCCTGGCGCTACAAGATACGGTACATAGAACCGAGTAAACTTTACTCTCAGACGACGATTAAAGAATGAAACTTTGAGTCACTGTTAACCTTGTTGTTCGTATAATTTAACCTAAACTATTGAGTAGGCAAATAAAAAATCAAATATTCTCCAGGACATCACATGAACAAAGACCGATTATGCAGCATAACGATTGTATATTCGCAGATGGCTCACACGAATGCACTTTTCGGTTAGATCTTTTAAGGATATCTCAGAAAAGTTGCCGGTAACCCCGACTTATTTTAAGGTAGGTTTATTTCCCTTTCGTTTCGGGGTTTTATGAAAGGGTATAATAAGCTTTTTGGAAACATCAAAAATTGCTTTACGAGAAATTAGAAATCAGAAAGCATTGAAGCCACACAGAAGATCCCCGTCTATAGACTTCTGGTTAAATTCTTGCTGGACCCCTTGGGCTCAAAATGAACCAAATGTTTTATCGCTTGGATTAAAAGTTAGGTATTCAAACTATATGTTGGTGAAAAAATATTTCGAAATTCTAATTACAAACCGTTTAATTGGAACCTAAAATTTTCGTTTTCCCATGATCATATATTTAAGTCACAAAACTTTAATTGTCTATTTCTGGCACTTCAGTTTTAAGCAGACTCTACATTTTCCAAGGCGTATTTCTGGAAAACTATTTATGTTAAAAACTTCAAATTTGTACCATTGTAAAGAGCACAGAATGATATAGTAAACGATGCCTAATTTTTTAAAAGTTCTTCCTTGATTTTTTAAAATGTTTTCTGAAAGTTTTATTTTACATTTTTTTAAAGATTTTCCAAGGTGGGATAGACAAAACAATCCACTGGGACCATTCTGATCAAAATTTAAAAAAAATGGATATCGTTTACTTGTTCAAAGACCATTCTACTAGATCAACTAAATTATTGAATCTTATCGTTATTGCACTTCGAGCAATAAACCATGGAAAATGTAGTCTATTTTTGTCTGGTGACATTAAGGTCTTGCTGGACTCCTAGGTCGATTTTCAGAACACCCTTTGTATTTAGTCTGTTATGCAGAAGAGTATAAATCTGAACCATATAATTTACGCAAGCAAAAACCCGTTGTGAGTAATATCTAGATAAAAAAAAAGATGCTAATTTAGCATCCCTGTTGCTTTATGAAGAGAGAAAATCGCCGTCTTCACTGGGTAAGAATTCGGGACTCACTTTGCCGTGAGCCTCTGTAGC
>JAQQZZ010032166.1:0-10699 GCA_030265115.1 Mopalia vespertina | reverse complement strand
GTTATGTCAAAGCCGCTGTTTGTTTATCGAAAGTCATGTCAAAGCCACTGATTGTTTGTCGAAAGTCATGTCAAAGCTGCTGATTGTTTGTCGAAAGTCATGGTAAAGCCGCTGATTGTTTGTCGAAAGTCATGGTAAAGCCGCTGATTATTTGTCAAAAGTTATGTCAAAGCCGCTGTTTGTTTATCGAAAGTCATGTCAAAGCCACTGATTGTTTGTCGAAAGTCATGTCAAAGCCGCTGATTGTTTGTCGAAAGTCATGTCACAGCCGCTGATTGTTTGTCGAAAGTCATGTCACAGCCGCTGATTGTTTGTCGAAAGTCATAACTTCACCTTTGGTCGCAAGGCACGACAAAGCTGTTGACTGTTTGCCAAGGGTCATGACAAAAATTGGGATGTTTGTTGAAAGTTGGAAGCCTTTCGTAGTGTTGAAGGTCACGGCAAAGCCTTCGGCTGTTTGTCGAAAGTCATTAAAAGACTTCTTCTTGTTTGTGTCCTATATGTATCGTTTTGATCCATATTTAAAGTTTTTATCACTCGTGCTACAGCATGCCAGCCCAATGAAGAAAAATCACTCTTGGTCATCGCTGGAATGAAAGTGACACAAACACAAGAATAAACTTGACAGACAACATCTGGAATCAACTTATGCCTATTGGCCGAGCCAGACATCACCACGAGTCACCTGTGCCCATTGGCCGAGGCAGACATCACCACGAGTCACCTGTGCCCATTGGCCGAGCCAGACATCACCACGAGTCACCTGTGCCCATTGGCCGAGCCAGACATCCCCACGAGTCACCTGTTCCAATTGACCGAGACAGACATCACCACGAGTCACCTGTGCCCATTGGCAGAGCCAGACATTACCACGAGTCACCTGTGCCCATTGGCCGAGCCACACATCACCACAAGTCACTTGTGCCCATTGGCCGAGCCAGACATCACAACGAGTCACTTGTGCCTATTGGCCGAGCCAGACATCACCACGAGTCACTTGTGCCCATTGGCCGAGCCAGACATCACCACGAGTGACTTGTGCCCATTGGCCGAGTCAGACATCACCACGAGTGACTTGTGCCCATTGGCCGAGTCACACAACACGAGGAATTTACTTGTGCCGATTGACTATGTCAGACAACACCACGAATCAACTTGTGTAGACTGACCGTGTCAGACAACACGACGAATCAACTTGTGTAGACTGGCCGTGCCAGACAACACCACGAATCAACTTGTGTAGACTGACCATGCCCCACAACACGACGAATCCACTTGTGTTAGACTAACCGTACGAGACAACATCACGAATCAACTTGTGTAGAGTGTCCGTGCCAGACTACACGACGTATCAACTTGTGTAGACTGACCGTGACAGACAGCACCACGAATCAACTTGTGTAGATTGACGCTGCCAGAAAACACCACGAATCAACTTGTGTAGACTGACCGTGGCAGACAACACGACGAATCAATTTGTGGAGACTGACCGTGACAGACAACACGACGAATCAACTTGTGTAGACTGACCGTGACAGACAACGCCACGAATCAACTTGTGTAGACTGACGGTGCCAGAAAACACGACGAATCAACTCGTGTAGACTAACCGTGCCAGACAACACCACGAATCAACTTGTGTAGACTGACTGTGACAGACAACACCACGAATTAACTTGTGTAGACTGACCGTGACAGACAACACCACAATCAACTTGCGTAGACTGACCGTGACAGACAACACCCCGAATCAACTTGTGTAGTGTCCGTGACAGACAACACCACGAATCAACTTGCGTAGATTGACCGTTACAGACAACACGACGAATCAACTTGTGTATACTGGCGGTGCCAGACAACACGACTAATCAACTTGTGTAGACTGACCGTGACAAACAACACTGCGAATCATTTTGTGTATAGTCTGACCGTGCGAGACATCACCACGAATCAACTTGTGTAGACCGACGCTGTCAGACAACACTACCAATCAACTTGTGCAGACTGACCGTGGCAGACAACACGACACATCAACTTGTGTAGACTGACCGTGGCAGACAACACGACGAATCAACTTGTGTAGACTGACCGTGACAGGCAACGCCACGAATCAACTTGTGTAGACCGACGCTGCCAGATAACATCACGAATCAACTTGTGTAAACTGACCATGACAGACAACACGACGAATCAACTTGTGTAGACTGACCGCGACAGACAACACCACGAATCAACTTGTGTAGACTGACGCTGCCAGACAGACCACGAACCAAGTTGTGTAGAGTGTCCATGCCAGACTCACGACGAATCAACCTGTATAGACTGATCGTGCCAGACAACACCAAGAATCAACTTGTGTAGACTGACTGTGCCATACAACACGTCGAATCAACTTGTGAAGACTGACCGTGACAGAAAATACGACGAATCAACTTGTGTACACTGACCGTGTCAGACAACTCGACGAATCTACTTGTGCCGATTGACCTTGCCAGAAATAACCACGACGAATCAACTTGTGTAGACTGACCGTGGCAGACAACACGACGAATCAATTTGTGGAGACTGACCGTGACAGACAACACGACGAATCAACTTGTGTAGACTGACCGTGACAGACAACGCCACGAATCAACTTGTGTAGACTGACGTTGCCAGAAAACACGACGAATCAACTCGTGCAGACTGACCGTGCCAGACAACACCACGAATCAACTAGTGTAGATTGACCGTGACAGACAACACCACGAATCAGGTTGATATTAAACTTAGACCCGCCATTTCTAGAAATGTATTTATTTATTATTACATACATTGTTCCTAAAGTTCTATTACATAATGCCACAGAGGAATCACAAACTAAACATATAATGGAAATCCCCGAAAGCTTGTGTCGTAAAAGTTTGTGACTAAAAACAAAACATACATAAATAAATAAAATACATGGTTAGCTCCCAAGAACTCCTAATTGCTGTTTTTCTGTAAGTACCGGTGCGTCAAGTTTTATTTCGAAACAAATGTAGACCGAAACGATTCGATGTGGAACAGCCAGGCCCTTCCCCTTATGTCATAAAAATATACAGATTCTCCAAATAAGCACAGAATGGTATAGATATGTCCCTCATATGACGACGGCTGGAACTGGACAGTCATTCACTCACTCACTCGCAATGTTTTGCAGTGTTGTTGGTAATTTTCGTGTATAAATCTTTGCAGTTTGCCAAAGCCGGTAATATTTCGCTGTGCAGAGCGTCAGAGAACGTGACAGCGACATTAGATATACAGGCGATCTTTAAAGTATAAAGTACATATAAAAATGATTTTGGTTTTGACAATTTCGTAACTTTGATCAAACGCTGATTGGTCACATTCAGTTATGTAGGCCTATTGTTGGGAGAGTTGCCCTTCTATTGATATTACATCTGTGCTCACAATTATAATAAATTTAACGATGAAAATCTGAACATATAAAAGAATTTTCGACCAACACAAAACTGTTCACTCTCCAAACTCCAAATCCTCTTTGTAAATCCAACAAATAAATCTGAACTGAGTTTTATATAACACAGAGCATATCAACGGCATGGATGTGAAATTGTTTTAACTGGCCATTTTGTTATGCTGTCCTCTATTTCCTATAGTTTCGATATTTAACACGATTCACTCAGCAGATTATTGTTAAATTGAGATTTCAAATAAACAATGAAATCAGCAGCATAGAAATGCCTGCTAGAGTTACCATTATTGAAATGTACAGGGAGTACTTGTCTATTTTTGCCACCAAATTGGCTGAATAGTATGACGGCTCAAATTGTTGGCCTGACATTGAGTCAGGTTCCTCACACTTATCCCCGACTTTATTTTTACCATTGCTCAGTACTTTCTGTTGCTGTGTCAGAACAGTTTTGTCTCGATTTTCAAGTGTATTCAGTTCAATTTCTTCAGAATCCTTTTTATCGAGTGTATGGGAGGTAACTCTCGTATACCGTTTTCGGGACAGGTTTCTTTTGGGTTTTCTCCCTTTTGTGTAATAGATCTTCATTTCCAGTGCCGAGACAAAAGCACATATCATAGCCATGATCAGAATCATCGTGAGGTAAACAGCTGAAATTAAGGTTTAAATAAATATAAACAAAGATCATATTCACTGGCTAAACATAACTAGCCTTATTTTACGTATACTACTGTAATCCCGTAAAAAGACACAAAATACATACAGCAACATATATAAAAAATATATATCAGCCAGGTTGTAACACTCATTCCCTTTACATACATATTCATTGGTTAATCTCTGTATCTCTAATATACTAATTTGTAGACTGATGTATTCATAACCCATGCCGAATATCTTGTTAGCTACATTTTTAACAATATTTTATACATAATATATATAATATATAATAATATATAATATTTGCTTTTAGAAATATATATATACAAATGAAAATACACCAGCCCCCCAGCACTCACACACCAAAAAACCCCTCAAAAGACACAAAAACAAAACTCATATTGTTTCTATAAAATTAGACATTAGTGAGATGGAGTAATTATTGTCTTGGTTCTTACCTAGTAAACAGACGTCATTTGAGGTTTCTGGCATACTACCACTGAAGCTGGATTGGAATAAAGCATAGGCTAATAGTGACGTCACAGCAATTGGGGTCCGCTCACCTGACTCAGTGGGTATAAAACATACGATGATATTCAGCAAAGACAGGCATATTGTTGGAGTGATAACGTTGATGATGTAAAACAGGCGGAGTCTTCTTAAACTCAATGAAATCATGACGTTACTGAACTCTTCGCCATTATAAGACGTGCTGGTAGCTTTAGCAGACGAGTTCACGTACTGCCATTCGCCGCTCTTCCAGGACTGGAACAACCCCACAGAATCTGTGTTACTGTGGAAAGTGATCTTCTGGAGAGAATGCATCCAGGTCCCAACGATCAACTCACAGTTTTGTGTGTCAAAGGGATAGAGACTGATGTCAATGGGGCAGTGTGTCTCCAGCACCCCTCCCGGGGTCCAGTCAGTCTGACCTGTATGCTGTAGCAGAACTAAAGGCGCCGGCACCATCATATCTGTGCTGTAGCCTTCCACACTAAAATAATAATCAAAGATATCTGGTGAACGTTTGTCACTGTTAACGATAAAATGAACGTATATTGTTGCTAACGATAAAATGAACGTATGTTATTGTAAAAGTTCAAATGGACGTATGTTATTGTAGACGTCTAAATGAACGTACGTTATTGCAAACGTTTAAATGGACGTAAGTTATAGTAAACGTTCAAATGAACGTATTTAATTGTATACGTCTAAATGAGCGTATGGTATTTTTAACGTTCAAATGAATGTATGTAATTGTAAACGTACTGAAGCTCTGGTGTCAACATTTGGCAAATATAATGCAACAGAAAATAACGAAAGATTAACCCAACCAGATCCTGGCGAATACAAAACACGTTTTTGTTTCAAATATCGCTGCCCAAACGAACTTGTTTCACATGTCGCTGCCCAAACGAAATTGTTTCACATGTCGCTGCCCAACGAACTTGTTTCACACGTCGCTGCCCAAACGAAATTGTTTCACATGTCGCTGCCCAATTGAACTTGTTTCACATGTCGCTGCCCAAACGAACTTGTTTCACAGGTTGCTGCCAAAACGAGATTGTTTAACATGTTTCTCCCCAAACGAACTTATTTCACATGTCGCTGCCCAATTGAACTTGTTTCCCACGTCGCAGCCCAAACGAACTTGTTTCACATGTCGCTGCCCAATTGAACTTGTTTCACATGTTTCTGCCCAAACGAACTTGTTTCACATGTCGCTGCCCAATTGAACTTGTTTCACATGTCGCTGCCCAAACGAACTTGATTCACATGTCGCTGCCCAAACGAACTTGTTTCACATGTCGCTGCCCAAACGAACTTGTTTCACATGTCGCTGCCCAAACGAACTTGTTTCACATGTCGCTTCCCAAACGAAATTGTTTCACGTGTCGCTGCCGAAACGAACTTAATAGACGTTAATCACTGTCCCCTCCTCTGATTAGCTTTAACTCTGATTATTGTTATTGTTGTTATTGTCTTCACCAAAATCACTATCAGTTAGTTGCAAGCTACATGTAGACATTGTTTATAAAATCAACACCCGTTTGTGGAAATACATGTTGAAGACTTGGCTGGAGGAACTGGTTTGCATCCTGGCATTCGTTAGTTATCTCCACCATAGTTGAAGAGTTGAAAAGGCTTTAAGAATCGCGTCAAACAGAAAGCAATCCCAAACCAGTTTTGTTCGAATTCTGGGAAGGGACTAACGATTGCAGTTTGCCGAAAATAAATTAATCGCCTCAAGGCTTTGAAAATATTTCAAAGAAAAAAATGACAGTTACTCAATTCACAAATATTTGGGGTTGTGGGAGGAGGCAGTTAGTTTACCTGGGGCTTGTTGCTCAATTATTTATTCCCATTCGTTTAAATGTTTTGCTATAAAAATCAATACCAGCTACAGTTGACGTAAAATGGTTCCATACATAGCCATAAAGGGTTCCACAAGAGCCATGTACTGAAGAACCTTTTATGGTTCTATTAGAGCCATCGGGTTCTGAGAGTGTAGCTATTTAGGTCTTGCTGGACCCATTGGCATTAAAAAAGACATTTAAAAACATTTATTAAAACTAAACATTCAAACGTTTAGATAGCGAAAAATGCTACTTCGAAATTCCAACTACAAATAGTAAAATTTGAACCCTGAATTTAGTTTTATCAGTGCGCATATTGAATACTTGTATTTTTCTGTCTACATTTATTAAATTTACAATAAGTTCCAACGTTAAACTAGAACATTCACCAAAGTTGAGTATTTGTAATCCTGAGTAAAGAAGCTTTTCAAAATATACTCCGACCTATATTCTGATTGAAAATGGGTTAAGTATGACCTTAATGGAACTAGTACAGTTATTGTGGTTTCACTTGTCACGTATTGGTGTATAACGCAGTAAACAAACCATTCAGACTGATTGTTGCATATTAATTATAAATGAAAAAACAAATTGTATTAATAAGAAAAACGTACCCGTTAACCACAATGATATCTGGAAGCCAAAGGTCGGAAGGTTGGATGAGGATTTCTCGAACTCCACCGAATTTTTCGGGATCCCAGGATAAAATGTGGTCTGTCCATTTCTACAAGACAATCAAAGATAAATAGGGTCTATGCATGGCTACAAAACAACCAGAGATAAAATATGGTATGTTCATTGCTACAAAACAATCCGAGACAAAATATGGTCTATGCATTGCTACTAAACAGTCATTTATACGAAACAATCCGAGAGAAACTATGGTCTCTTCATTGCTACAAAACAACCAGAGATGAAATTTGTTCTATGCATTGCCTCAAAACAATCATAGATAAAATTTGTTCTGTTAATTGCTACAAAACAATCCGAGAAAAATATGGTTTGTGCATTGCTACAAAACAACCAGAGATGAAATGCGGTCTGTTTATTGCTACAAACAATCAGAGATAAAATTAGTTCTGTGTATTGTCTCAAAACAATCAGAGATAAATATGTTCTGTTCATTGCTACAAAACAGTCAGAGACAAAATATGGTCTGTTAATTTCTACAAAATAATCAGAGATAAATACGTTCTGTTTATTGCTAAAAAAGAATCCGAGATAAAATATGGTATTGGCATTGCTACAAAACAAGCAGAGAAAAACTAGGGTCTGAGCACTGCCTCAAAACAATCCGAGAAAAATATGGTATGTGCATTGCTACAAAACAACATGTTTTATCCATTGTTACAAACAATCATAGACAAAATATCGTTTTCCACTGTTACAAAAAAATCCGAGATAAAATATGTGCAGTGCCTGGCTACAAAAAAATCCGAGATAAAATATGTGCTGTGCCTTGCTACAAACAAATCCGAGATAAAATATGTGATGTGCCTTGCTACAAAACAATCCGAGATAAAATATGTTCTGTGCCTTCCTACAAAAAAATCCGAGATAAAATATGTTCTGTGCCTTGCTACAAACAAATCCGAGATAAAATATGTGCTGTGCCTTGCTACAAACAAATCTGAGATAAAATATGTGCTGTGCCTTGCTACAAACAAATCCGAGATAAAATATGTGATGTGCCTTGTTACAAACAAATCCGAGATAAAATATGTTCTGTGCCTTGCTACAAAAAAATCCGAGATAAAATATGTTCTGTGCCTTGCTACAAAACAATCCGAGATAAAATATGTTCTGTGCCTTGCTACAAAAAAATCCGAGATAAAATATGTTCTGTGCGTTGCTACAAAACAATCCGATATAAAATATGTTTTATCCATTGTAACAGAACAATCAGAGCTAAAAATATGGCATGTGCATTGCTGCAGGACAGAGTAGAAATGAAATCTCGTCCGTTATCTGTTAATTTCATAACCAACGCAATGCAAATATTATATTGTGTCTTGAAAGCCTGAAGAATTTTCGTAAATCTTTACGCGCCACGCTTAGACTGATAAGGTTGATAAAGATAACTGCAAGAGGTTTTCCCCAAACGAGAGTTTCTGATGGAGTTTTAAGATATTGCGGTATGTGTTATGTAAAACTAACTGTAATCTGTGGTCATGATAACGTTTATACACGAGGAGTCTCCAGCCCAGAGATGGAGCAGTAAGTTGATGGTACAGGACCATCTCTTTCTGTCAAACTTTCTTTACTGGATTATTGTCAATGTATGAGATCCTCCTCCTTCAGTAATTTAAAATATTGTCAACGTGTTTTCTTTCTTTGTATATTTATTATTTGAATGGATTATTTGGTGGATTGGTTCATCGTGTGTATCACAAGCTAATCATTTCCATTGTCTATCGCTCCACATTCCATTCACATCGTTTTCTTCAATATGGTTCGATAGATAACATTGGGCAGGGTAAGCATTGGCTATAATTGATTGTTTGGTTTTGTTTTACATACTGGTGTGTTACGTCATACTTATATGACTGCAATGTATCATAAGATTGAATAGTCACACAAACATATCCATACAACGTGAATTGTTTTATTCTGTTACAAAATCCGTGTTTCCTCTACTTCCTGACTGAGCTTCATTTTATAATGACTTACCCTCACGAATTCTTCCATCATAACTGAGCTTCATTTTATAATGAATTACCCTCACAAACTCTTCCATCATGACTGAGCTTCATTTTATAATGACTTACCCTGACGAACTCTTCCATCATGACTGAGCTTCATTTTATAATGACTTACCCTCACGAACTCTTCCATCATGACTGAGCTTCATTTTATAATGACTAACCCTCACGAACTCTTCCATCATGAATGAGCTTCATTTTATAATGACTTATTCTCACGAACTCTTCCATCATGACTGAGCTTCACTTTATAATGACTTACCCTCACGAACTAAAGATTTTGTCATTATATTAAAGTCTTGCCAACAATAAAATTTACATACGTGAAAAACACGCTCGTTCTTCTGGTCTTCCATATCATTCACTTTTCTAGCCTAACTATATCTAATGTACAAAGAAATCTTGAACATTGGATAATGTTGAAATTACAGTCAAAACCCTACTGGATGTCATGGTTTTGTACTTTAAAGAGTAAACAGGAGAGGTGTATCAATATTGACCAATCATAGCGCTTTCTCGGGACACTACCCTCTATTCACACTTCGTCACAAGACCTAGTCAGCACTTACAGTCAGTCAACCCATGATGTAGCAAGAGTGTAAGTCACTTTGCGACAAGAGCAGGGGCGGCTACGCCCAAAAGGGCTACTGTCAGTGATTAAGAGATAAGCGATTAAGAAAAGAGATTAAAAAGCGAACAAATGATAATACCACCCAATATTTAAGTATGTTTAATGGTAGCATTTCAAGTGACACAAGGATTATTTCAACCCAGATTTCTGCTTTAAAAATATTATATGTTTCAACCGTCTCCTCCTTTATTTCATCTGCTTTATTTAGCAATACAGCGTTTATTGACAATTGGATTTCAAAGAAATAAAAACTTACAATACTGAAAAATCCCGACATCCGCAAGGTCTGTTTTCTTTCATCCTGGAATATAAGGATTTACCCTAAATTATAATACAATTTGTGAAATAATGTCCAAACTGTTGCTCGATCAAGCTTAGCTTCTTGCGGAGGGTTGGGAGGGAGCTTATGCTGATGCTCTCGAACCTAAGGGGCATCGTGAAGCCGATCTGTTTGTGATGTCTTTGTATTGCGTCCTGTGATTGTTGTCCTTTAGTCCTGTGATTGTTGTCCTTTAGTTCTGTGATTGTTGTCCTTTAGTCCTGTGATTGTTGTCCTTTAGTCCTGTGCTGTATTTGTTTGTTGTCAGTGGTTTTGAGGATCGTTTCCTTCACGCATGATTGACCTGGTACGCCGTCATATGAATGAAATAACCTTAAGTACGCCTTTAAACCCCAAACAAACAAACAAACAAACAAACGCTTATAGCGACTTCAGAATACAATCTCAGGCAAAAGGAGATTTACCCCACAAGCGAGTCCCACAGTCGGCCGTAAGTACTAACATAGGTAAGTAGAGTATGCAGCTGGCCAAAGTGTGAATACAAACAAACAAACAAACAAACAAACAAACAAACAAACAAACAAACAAACAAACAAACAAACAAACAAACAAACA
>JAQQZZ010032165.1:0-24271 GCA_030265115.1 Mopalia vespertina | reverse complement strand
AGGTCATTTCACTCATATGGCTGTGTGCCAGCCTAATGGGTGAATGAAACCACCCTCATCCATTTGTTTTATTGGAGTTTAATGCAGTACTTAAGGTTATTTCACTCATATGGCTGTGTGCCAGCCTAATGAGTGAAGGAAACCACCCTCACCCATTTGTTTTATTGGAGTTTAATGCAGTACTTAAGGTTATTTCACTCATATGGCTGTGTGTCAGCCTAATGAGTTAAGGTAAATGTATAATCACTCTCAGGATCCAAGTCACTGATAACAAACAATGACAAGACATGGCAAACACATGCTGTAATACAAAGACATCGCAAACAGATCAATTTCATGTTGCCCCTTAGCTCTGAGAGCACCAGGGCAACAGGAAGCTCCCTCCAACCACCCGCATTGCCCCTTAGCTCTGAGAGCACCAAGGCAACAACAAGCTCCCTCCCAACTGCTTGCTTTTTGAGCATATAATCTTTGGCATAAATATAGAGGCTCCAAAGAGATTGTACACACTGAGGCAACCGGTTACTTATTTATGAGATAACTTATATCCGTTGTGGCTCAAAACAAGGATATCTAACCGGGGTAAATAGCAAAGCTATCACACATATTATATCAATTAATCTGATTAGCCATTATAAATATGGGAAAGGAAAAGTAAACAGAATTTAGGCAATGGTAGATCACACTGAGAAAAATATTCATAATTTAGTCATTGCTTAAAAGAAAAAATCAGACACTGGCTTAACTGTGAACTGTATGTCAAAAACCCAAACTGAATTCCTAATGTATTTTTGTCCATTTTCAACTAAAACAGAAATGTCTGATTATATTTATAAAATATGTATATCTCCATTTATATAGATATATTATGGTTAGTGTCAGAGGTTCAGTGTAGGCATGTAGAATTCCCCTGAGAGACAGCCACATGGGAAGCAGGATCAGACTGCTGTCACTCAGTGGGAGACATTCAACCACAGCACGATACCCAATACACACCATATTTATTCCACTTTATATCTCGGCCTATATCAAACCCATATATTTCAATCTGTCTGCGTCTTTTTTTTGCTCCAAGTGTTGTCAATCGTTGCAGCTCTTGCAAGATCTTTTCTGTATGTTAAAAAAGGGAACCTCTGGCATTGTATAGAGTGCATAATAATTTGTAAGTATTCCAAGGTCAACAAGCACCTGCAGTTTAGAGTTCAAATAAAATGAAATAATTCTTCAGCTTTATATTTCTGCTTTCATTTACATGTAGACAGAGATACATATTGTTATATAAAATACGTGTAAATCAGTGAGATCACTAGTAAATCATCAAAGACCTTTTTCTATCCCAGAGATTTGTTTGATTGGGGTTTTACGTCGTACTCAAGGGTATTTCACTTATATGGCGACGGATTGTCCACTTTGCACTGCTCCTTGTCTAAATACGATGACGACGTGCCAGACCAATGGGTGAAGGAAACCACCCTTGACACCACTGGCAACAAACAAAGACAAGACGGGACAAATACAGGACATTAACAGGTCGCAATACAGACATCATAAACAGGTCGGCTTCCTGTTCCATGTAAGCTCTGAGAGCACCAGGGCAACATGAAGCTCACTCCAACCACCCGCTCTATCCCAGAGAGCTTTAAAACAATGTACGTGTATAATGATGACAAATTATGGTGTAAATAATTACTCTTGCTACATAACATTGTAGATGGTTTTATTTCTATTCAAATAAATGAAACAACATGTGCATGTATTTAAATTTTCAATAAACAATTGCTCATATCCAGATAACACACACCATATTCAGCATTACTCATTCTATGTCTGTAGATAGGGGTTAATTTGCTTGTTTGTTTCTTTCAAAATTAATAACAAAAGTTCAGTGGTGATTAAAGAAGCAGGAAGTTAATATTTCATTTCAAATTCGACTTCTATTGCATCCAATCTGAAATGAGATCGTACCATCTATCCAATGATATAAACGAAAAAGCAGTTGTTGCAAATCTGATTAAAGGATTCTATCTCTTATTTCACCAGTTTACTTCAGTCGCTGAAAACAAAACGTGCAGAACTAGTGCAAGTGTAGTCGTGGACTATTTATAATTACCCCCCATGTTAGGCTTATTTTTGCCTAATCGGTCCCCTACATTTGATCAAGGAATGTCTCAGCTATGCGACACTCAAAACCAAAGTAGAGCACTTCAGTGCACCAGCTCTCTGTCTGACCCCAGGAATTCCTTATCTGTTTATCAACTATCAACTATCTTGCTAAAAACTCCCAAACAGACACTGTTTGTATTTCTTAGCAGAACACGTAAAATACACAATGGTAGGGCTTGCAAATAGGGAATGCTTGCTTACCTCACGGTTTGTCCTACACAAAAGGCTATTTCACTTACATGGTAGTGGTGCCACACTCAAGCCTTCAGCGTTAAGAGAAAAGCATTGGCTTGCAAGAACAATGCAGCAGCAAAATAATTCACGTTATTTAATAATCAAAAGAACATGAAATCACTGGTCACCAGGATATTGAATAAACTGGTCAACAGGATATTGAATTAACTGGTCAATATGATATTGAATAAACTGTTTAACAGGATATTGACTTAACTGGTCAACAAGATATTGAATTAACTGGTCAACAGGATATTGAATTAACTGGTCAACAGGATATTGAATTAACTGGTCAACAGAATATTGAATTAACTGGTCAACATGATATTGAATTAACTGGTCAACAGGATATTGAATTAACTGGCAAACAGGATATTGAATTAACTGGTCAACATGATATTGAATTAACTGGTCAACAGGATATTGAATTAACTGGCCAACAGGATATTGAATTAACTGGGCAACAGGATATCGAATTAACTGGTCAACAGGATATTGCATTAACTGGGCAACAGGACATTGAATTAACTGGTCAACAGGATATTGCATTAACTGGCCAACAGGATATTGAATGAACTGATCAACAGGATACTGAATTAACTGGGCAACATGATATTGAATTAACTGGTCAACAGGATATTGGATTAACTGGTCAACATGATATTGAATTAACTGGTCAACAGGATATTGAATTAACTGGTCAACAGGATATTGAATTAACTGGTCAACATGATATTGAATTAACTGGTCAACGGGATATTGAATTAACTGGCCAACAGGATATTGAATTAACTGATCAACAGGATATTGAATTAACTGGTCAACATGATATTGAACTAACTGGTCAACAAGATATTGAATTAACTGGTCAACAGGGTATTGAATGAACTGGGCAACAAGATATTGAAATAACTGGGCAACAAGATATTGACAACAGAATAGTGAATAAACTGGTTAACAAGAGATTGGCCACATGATAGTGTTTGATAGATTGAACCTGGTAATATCTGTACTAAAGTAGTGTGATACTGGTAATACGACTCAAGAATCACTGAGCCTGTGGCTCTTTGTCCCCCTACTTATCTTACTTTGGTGTACCCCTCATGGGTTAGAGTCCCTCATTCTTATGAGGTATATGAGTGAGTCACGCAATGTAGCTCCTGCAAACAAGGGGGTGGTTTTAATGAGGTTTCCTCCAGGTTTTTCACTGTTGTTAAGCAACGAAGGTGTTAAATGGACAATCAGTCGTCATATAAATGAGATATCACTGAGTATGACGTTAAACCCCAATCAAAAAGAGAGAGAGAAAGAGAGTCTCGGACTCTAAAAAAAGATATTAAATATGATAACAATTATTGTCTTCTTTTATATTATTAACATAACACCATATGTACATTATGATATTTTTGTAAAGCTATCACAATTGCATGTTTTTCAATGAAGGTGGTTGGGGGCTTCTTTTTCAGGCCATTCCTGGTTTCCATAATATAATCCTGTGTATGCACTTGTAAATGTGGCTACATAGGTGGGTTTTATATGTCTTGTCTTGTCCTCACCTGACCAAGTCCCTGTCCTTTCAGGTGAATGGGTAGTTAAGCTTACGAATAAACTCAATTTGAAACATCATTTTTACGCATCATTTTTAAAAAACTCATTCATACTCCATTTATTATGTTTAAGTATTATAAAAATAAATAGTTGGACATTAAAAGATGAAAAAAATTCAATAGGACACTAAAAAAACTGATATTTGTTCAGTAAAAAAATCAATATTTTGACGTCTATGAACCCCTGGCACTTGTAAATGTGGATACAAAGGTGGGTTTTATATGTCTTGTCTTGTCCTCACTCTACCTGACCAAGTCCCTGTCCTTTCAGGTGAGGGAAGAAATAAGACAGTTTCATAACTACACAGTTGTAAATCAGATTTCTCTATGAAGTGACTAGGGTCAGAGAAACACTTGGATTTGAGGGTTGGGTTAATCAGATATCTGTTTGAAGATTAAAGAGGATAGCTCAATAAGATTAATACCTGCCAGCTGATCAATCGAAATTCAAACAGGGGCAATAAGTCTTATTGGACTAGTCTCTTGATTTCATGTCAGAATGTGTGCTTAGAGAAATCATCCTGGGATATAAAACCTACAGTGGTACTACAAAACAAGGAGAAACAACCTTTATCAAATTAAACTGAATCTAAAATATCTCCATTTCCTTTTGATTTTTATGACACTTTGTATGCTAAGTAAAATACATACCTGGTTATAACAAGAGAACAAGTCAATGTTCAGGCAGACAAAATTCAAAACATCTACTCTCCAGAAAATCAAAAACATTTCTCTCTTTGAAGAGAGCTTCAAGGTGAAATAAAAGGGTGTGATTTGGATCTAGTCAGATATTTAGCTGTCTGCTCAGGTATGAATTATTACAGGTATATCGGTCAGTCAGAAATAGAAAACACCCAGTTTATTTGTCTAAAACTTTTTTTAAAAAATACTTAACATTTAAAAAAAAAAATAAAAAAAAGAACAGAGGTTATTTTTAATAAAATTTCTTATTTTGATGGCTTAAGATTATTGTGAATAAACTTAATAACTTTAATTATTTTTTTTTACTTTAACTAAGCTTTGTATATCTTGTATCTGATAAAATCTTTCATTTCTATATAATTAATATTGTATTAAGCATAATTTTACACATATAAAAACATTAGTTCTAAAACAAGATCATATTTATACATTTTCTCGACTTTTGTGGTAATATTTTGGTATCCGTTTCTAAAGGTCACATTTGTAAAAATAATTTTTATTTAATTTTTGGGGTTTTTCTTTAAAGAAAAAAATGTATAACAGTATTTTCTTATTCACTTTCTAAAAGACACAAAAATCATTAAAATATATTTATTTATATATATAGTTTTCTCTCTTCATTTAGTCAAAATATATATATAGTAAAAACTGTAACCGACACAAGAGTCAATATTAAGTCAGGCACCATGTGATCACATTGGCTATTACATGTTGTTTATGTAGATGACTCAGTTAAACAAATTGAGATAGGAGCTGTAGAGAGACACGATCAGTGTTCAATGACTGCAGGACAACACCTGAAATTCTGTCAACTTTATCATCATTTAAATCTCGTTGTGTCAAGATAAAACTCTAATTCTTGCAGACATCTCCTTCAAGTGGGTTTTGTGCAATTTCTGGCTACCGGGCAGGTAAACATACATGGTCTACTTTAAGTCCTTACAGACTCATCTTATATGTAACCCTGCCTACTTAACTAACACGTAAGATCATTAATTACAAGATTGTTCAATTTTTACAAACACATGCCCTTAAAAGAGACTTATTGGTTACCCTGCATGTCGTTTTATTTAGTTTGCTGTAAATCTCAAACTAACATTAGTGAACTGATCTCAATAGACTGATCCAGGTCAACCAACAGGACACGGACCTTAAAAGCAGTTGATTTGCACAACATGGTCGAATTCCAAGACACAATTAGGTTTCAGAAAATGTTCACATGCTCAAAATATATCAGAAAGCTATCTCTTTTTCTATTTACATTCAAACAAATAAGTGCAAAAAAATATAAATATCCAGTATGGAAGTAACATACTGGATATATATATATATTTTTTGGCACTTATTTGTTTGAATGTAAATAGAAAAAGAGATAGATTTCTGATATACTTTGAGCATGTGTACATTTTCTGAAACCTAAAAAACCTCAGCAATACAATGGGAAGAAAAAATGAATTTAAAGGCAAAAGATTCTTGAAATGTTTTGAAGCAAAAGTCAGTAAAACAATCAGTTGTATCAGAGACAAAGAGACAGAAACAACAATTTACATTTGGCACATGAATGTGTGCTAAGAGTGTTAAAGATCAAAGGAGAAAATGTCTGGATTCGTATCATGTGAAATGTCAAATCTCTTCTGTTAGACATAGTTAGTGAAGATAGAGATGTTAACATGTGTTGTGTCGTAAGGGTTACATGACTTAGTTCAGTGGGCATTGACTCAATATGTCACGATGAGAATCGGCACACGCCTTACAAGGTTCAAACACAAACATCATGTGGGGCGCTGGGGAGAAAACACAAACACTGATCACATTACGCCCCCTGGTGGCAGGGAGAATTGTCAACTCGACTAACCAATTGCTAACAGGTTTCTGGACAAATCAGGGACAAATTTGGTGAAGAAATCTGATACGTTTGTACATATTTCAGCAGTCGTTGGAAGACCTGTTGGCCTTCTCTCCTTTTTTTTTGGCGTAAATTTGGAAATCCTTCCTCGGGTGGGTCTGACAATGTTTGGATCAACACTGGATTCTTTAATAGCTAAAACTCTCAAAGATTCCTGAATAAAACAACAGCACAGCTTAAACTTGTTATATCTCTGACTAAATCACAGTTTTTAAGAATGGAATGTATGTAAAAAATGAGAAAAAAAGATTAACTATGGCATGGTTTTCTTTAAAACAATAGTTTTGTCGACAACCCATACGGTCCAATCACACTCACCTTACATAAGGTCTACGTACATCCTAAACAAAGATCCAGATAGGATAAAAGCTTATTATCCCTCAACCCCTTTACATTTGTACCACAGAAAAAAAAATAGAACAAACCTAAACACTTCTGACACAAAAGAAATAATAACAGCAGATACAGTTACAGTTAAAAAATTCTCACTGATAAAACCCCTAAAATACAACCGGTACCACCCTATCAAGTCAGTGCTGGACCATTTGGAATTCATACTCTTTGTTTGACTTGGTTTTATATTGAACTTCAGGTTATTTCACTCATATATCATCAGATGAAGAGGTGAAGAAAGCCATGCACCCTCAGGGAGAGAATATACCGTAAATATTGCCAGGATAAAGTCAAATGCATGAAACACCCAAATAGTGTAAGCCAAATAAGGCTTTAGACATCTTTAAAAAAACTCTATGAGACTTTTGCCAAACAAAAAAAAAACAAATTTAATTTAATTAAAGGTGGGTTGTTTGTTTGATTGGAGTTAAATGTCATACTTTAGGTTATTTCACTCACGTGACAAGGTGTTGTCCCAATGGGTGAGTGAAATCCCCAGGACACCACTGGCAACAAACAATGACAGGATATGATAATCACAGGGCAATACAAAGACATCAAAAACAGATGAGCTTCATGTTGTCCCTTTAATAGCTCTGGGGGCACCAGGACAACCGGAAACTGCCTAAAACTGCCCGCATGGCTTCAATGTAAGGTGGTCGATACAGACCAGTGTGATAATTAATAACATCCAGTGTTAGGGTCACATTTTTGGTGAAATGGACACTTTTAGTCAAATATTTGGCTTCCTGTGGCTTAATCAACTTTAAACAGGGAGCCCTGCTGATCCTGCTCTAGGACAGCCCATTAGGGGACACCTGGTACCCATCCCTATCACCCAAACCAGATGAGATGACCATCTAACTAAACATACACATGGTTGAATTGTCAGAGATAACTTGTTAAGAACATTCGCCATTTTCTGTCAAGGTAGACAGAAAATCACATCTGTAAATGTGAACTTTCTTGATATATACACCAAACCCACGACGTTGAACTGCCCTGGGATATATAATGGATACAGTTCAATGGATATACAGTTCTGGGATATATATATCCCAGAACTGCCATGTGTATTTTTTGTTTGAGAGTGACAATCCCCTTGTACACGAACAACCCCAAAGACACCAGCAAATGTAGATTATTTTAAAACAGTGTTTACAGCAAAGGAAGATTGTCATGCTGTCATTTTTACGTTCAACTAGCCACCATTCTCCAGCAACAAACACATATCAGATTTTTTCTCAAACAAGGTAAATTACAACTTTTGGGAATGCTCTTTTAATGGACCAAATCAGAATAACAAGGAATCTGTATATATCACAGAACTACTTGGACATTCAATTGACAAGAGTGAAGACCCATATGATAGATGCCTCTAAAGTAAATGTTTGTTTGTTTGATTGGGGTTTATCGTTGTACTCAAGGGTATTTCACTTATATGATGATGGACTAAACTCAATGAAATAGGAGTCCTATTAATAGCTTATATGCTGCAACTAGATGTAAGGACAAATAATTCTGTTGTAACAAACAATGTGAGCACGGTATAACTTCATGGATTTTACTCTAGGTGGCAGGGGCTTAGCCAGACATCAAAAGTATGGGGTCCAAAATGGTCATTTTGCTTCACTTTTTAAGTAACTGTGTGTCCAATTTTTATAGTTTCCCTATCTCTTGCATGTTAAGGTTTCTTAATACAGGGCGTCCAAATGAGGCAATTTTTCAATTCAGGGTGTACAAAGGATGGGTGGACACCCCTCTGCCTAAGCCCTTGCTGGGTGGTTTCCACTAGACGACAAGTAAATAAAAACATATATGACCCTTCAGGTAAAATATATGACCTGTCACTCTCTTGTATATATAATTTAGGTAAGTTTAATGGGGAGATTTTAATGCCTTACTAAAAGTCATATTCTCCTACAAATGAGTATGTCATCAGCCTCTTTATTCTGATGTCAGGTGAGCACAAAATTGTCACTAATGTATATGATCAGGGGGCCGGTTGCTCCAAGGGCTTTCAAATTTAACCCACTATTAGATGACGTCACACCATGTTGAAGGTCTAACTCTAATTCGCTATTAGCCGTTCAATCTGGTGTGAGCCACTAATAGTATTTTGAGCAACTGGCGCCAAAACTGTAATCCATGTACATGAGTGGACTGCGCTAAGGGAAGGGGAAACAAATGAGCTGCTAATGAGCAAATAAACAACCTGCAGGTAACATAAACTCTCATATTTTTACTATACATTGTACACTGACAAATATCTGAAAAGAAATGGCAGTGTGGTTGCTTGCAGTCTCGTCCAAATCAAAAATTTCAGTTCTAAAAATTGTTGTTCCTAATAAAATGAAATCAGAAAATGAAACCTACTTACCTCCCATGCTGACCTAGGGTCGTTTACAGACTCTTTGAAAATCCCTTTAAATGGACCATATAGTTTCCCAAAAGGAACAGTCTCTCGTGCTCGGACACTAAATACTGACTCATATTTCTGACATAACTCCAGTTCTTTGGGAAGGTCTGCATCTTCTGCAGATACACAACTCAATAACGGGCTTATGTCCGTTTGATTTTCCTTCAGAGTTTCGACACTTAAATTGGAATGTTCCAGCTCACTTGTTTCATCCTTCTGATCGTCGTGACAACTGATTGACGAGGTCTCGGATGTGCTGGCCATGCTACCCGATTCCTCGGCTCTTGACGTCAAAGAGTCCCCTAAACCTTGATCATAGGGCACGTCTGTAACGGGGGAAAAAAAATATCAAGAAAAATAATTCCATTACATGTAGACATCTTGAACTGTTGCTTTCTTCCAATGCAACATGAAATATTCGAACTACAAGTTGGCAGAAAATGGTAAAATAATTTTTTTTAAAAAATATTCATTTAAATCAGAGAACCCTCAAACCTCCGCCCCTTTCCCCAGTGAAAGTATCATACAAAAAATGGATTGAAAAGGAATTAAAATTATTTTGAAATTCAGACATAAATCGAGAAAATCTATCTTGTCAATGGGGAGTATGGTCAAATACATGTACAATCATTTAAAATTTTTTAGAACTGGTTAACCAGGTTATGTTTGTAAAATAATCACCTTGACCTTTATCCATTTGTGAAATTTTAGTCCATTTTGTAAGGATAAATTTGCACACTTTAAAACAATAACTGGACTTGAGGTTCAGATGTTAGTGAAAATGTTCAACAGTCAAAGATGTTCAGAGTTTAATCTCACCAGAAATTTAAAAGGTAAGTCAAATAAGGCCCGCTACAGACAGGTATAGGGGCTGCACCTGTCATCACCGACAACAAAGAAAGAGGGTTTTTATAAGGCACCAGCTTGTGGTATTGAACTAGGACTCTTTTTTTAACTGATCTTTCTATGAGGACAAACTGTTTGGTTTCTACGACAACACCTTGGTTTCTATGACAAAGGGGTGAGATGATGGAGGGTTTGCATATCATCGTGAATGCGAGTGAAGATTGCTCGAGAAAGATGCATACAAAGAGGGAGAGGGTGGGGGGGGGGGGGGGGGTTCAACTCTTTAATGCAGTGCAGGATAGTGGATGTGAGAGGAGGGATAGGACCCTTTTATTTGACCTTATAAAGTGATAACAAAGAAGTTCATTTGAGGAGAGGCTGGTGTTGAAAGGCAAACTTTGATAAGTTTGCCACAGAGGTTCTTGTCTATCTGAACAATTGTATACCTGAGCTGGCATGCTGCGACAGGTTAATGATATTCGATCTGGTCTACTCTACAAATGGTTTAACAATGACACTTACAACAGATGTTATCTATTAATCCTGGACATCTTGAGTTGAAGTTTATCACACAAAAATTTACCTCATTAATCAAGAAATAAAGTAAGATTTTCATGGAATAGGTACAACAGCTGAATGTAAAACAAATCACTTGGTTTTGTTAAGTTTAAAAAATCTGGAAAAAAAAGAGACTTAAAAAACCCCTGAAAATAAATATAAGGAAAACTACACAGCATTAAAATAAAATCTGTACCTTTAGACAATTTGAAGCTATGTAGCTATAATAAATATTTAAAGTTATTTCAATTTAAATGTTTTAAATAAAATTCAACCTTCTAAATTTGAACTTCTTCCTGTTTTTTATTTGAATTCTAGGTTAAAATTCCTTCTGAATATTTCTGGACGGATTAGAGCCTATTTTATACTTGGGAAATGGTGCCTTTGAGTTATGTGGAAGGTTTCATAGCATGCCTCAGAAACACTGGCAGATAAAGCCTTCTTGACTAATATAGGAAAAAGGGAAGTTTATGGATAACAGAGAGAGATGAACAGCTATCAAGAGATGAGAACAGACCCCATTCAGGATGTTAAACAGCATCTTGGGTATTGTCAGTCCTGTTTAACACAGAATGACCTGATCCGTTTAAACGACCCCCTGGAGGGCAATACAGGCTGATATGGCCCTAATAAATACAGACTGGCGTTATGGGATGGCTCTGTTAAGTGCAGACACAATCAGATCGGGCTCATCAGCTAACACGGTATTGTCCTAATTAAATAAGGCATCACTTTATTCCTGATTCTTCCAAAAAGTTTTATTGGCTTGGAAGACAATAGTACATGAGCTTATAACACACAGATGATTGATTGATTGATCCCTCATCAGTTTGTTTGTTTGATTAGGGCTCAACACCATACTCAAGGGTATTTCACTTATACGATGGCAGATTGTCCACTTCACATTGCACCTTGTCTTATTATGATTTCACACTGGTTCTTGCTTAAATACGAAGGAAAACCGAGAGAAAACATCATTTGTTCAGCTATGGAAAACATTGCAAAATTACTTAACAAAACCAACTTCTTTGAATGATTCTATTATTTTTTTTCGAAATATTACAAAATGAATGTTTAGACAAACACTTTGAAAGATTTGGGAAAACCTTTGCAGGAATCACCCTAAAGTGAGTTTGGATAACTATGAGAAAAACCTTTTCGATCCAACAGCAAAGTGAATGGAATATAATATTTTTTATATAACCCAAGTGATATCAAGCTGCAGACATGAATACAAACACAAAACATAAAAAAGTTTTGCTTTTTTTAAAAAGTTTGTTTAACAATGTGAAATGAAGTAAAAGAAAAGGTAATGATGATAAGTTTACTCATTCATACATATATGTATATGAATCCTGGTGGAGGCAAGCAAATTTTTCTCTCTTCATTTATTCAAAATATACATGTATATTATAAGGCAAGGAACAACTTATATGTAGTATGGATAACAGCTTCCTGATTTATTACAAAATTAAAAAAAATTATTACAAAAATTTTACATTTTAAAAATTTTACATGTATATTGCTGTCTGATCAGATAAAGTACAGTGTATTTCTTTAAAAACTAAGTCATTATTTCAAATGATCTCTCGCACAGTTGTAAGGACATGGTAATATCACTAGTACAACATTTCCAGCAATCAATAAACCATCAATGGAAGTTCAATCTTGTTGAGATAGATAGAGGAAATTTGAGTACCTTCAATAATAATATAGCCCGAAGATCAAGTGGGGTGTGTTCAATTTGTCAGAGAAAACCAGCAACTTGTAACTGACAGACGCGGAACATAAGGGGCAATTCCGATGACTTTGACACGGATTCCCATCAAAAGACGAGAGATACATTTTTTCCTCGTGAACGACTCCACGGCTAGTCCCTGTCATGTGATGACCACTCAACGTAAACGGTCTTTCTCAGAAAAGATTGAAAACAATTCCCAGGCGTAGGATAGTCCATCGAGAAGGAGATGTCCATTTCGCAGTTCGCTGGCCAATTATATTCACGAGGGCCCACTGGCAAAACATGAGAGCTCATTTTCTTAAAGGTACTTAGTAATAAAAGCTGATAGTTCTCTGTTTACCGCATTGAAGCAATAATACACTATTACCTTAATAAAATAAGAAAGTTTGGTACGTTAATAAAATAAGAAAGTTTTGTACATTAATAAAACGAGAAATTTTTCTAAACTGCACGTAATTAAAGCAGTCTGGATCCATTGATTGATTGATTGATTGATTGATTGATTGATTGATCGATTGATCGGTTGATCGATTGATTGATTGATTACCGGTTTAGAGAAAAATGTACAGTGGACATTTCCACTGCTTATTAAATTTTCTGATTATTAAATAGAAAATGACCAAATAAAATGCAGCATCAATTCAAGCCAACATAAATTAATTACTGTATGAATAAATCATGGAATTTTTAAAAATTACTTGCTTTGTTTTCTTCAAGAAATATAAATATCTCCCTATATTTAATATATTGTATTGCTTTAAGAGGCATTTTGTCAAGCAGTGCACAAAAACAAACACTGGGTTGTTTTATTTGTTTGGGGTTTATGGCCGTACTCAAGGGACGACTTCTTGACTTACTATGCCTTCCTTAAACATGGCTGAAAACCAAGAGGAAGCCTCGTAAAATAGTCAAGCATTTTTTCTCGTATCAAAAAAATTATCTGCATTTCGACAATCAACAAATCTATATAAGATTATACAAATAAACATATTAGTACATGTATGTAAAAGATATTTTTTATTTCAAGTAAGAAACTTTTGTGTGAAATCGGTCACAGACCAGAAATATTTATACATGTACATCTTAATGCCATTCTATTCTCAAATATCTGTATTTTTAGAAAAGCCACTGTCATTTGTTTAGGACATACACACTGTATATATCCCATAATTGTTAGCAGATCCTATATTACTTTCTCACACCTAAAAGCATATGTGGTATAAATTCTTTTATTGGCCCTGTCATTGGACACAGGCTGTGTTCATTGGCTCAATTTACCAACAATACCACACAGTTAATGCCCTGCAGAAAGCTGGTTTGGTTTTATTCCCTATCTCTGTTTATTAGAGCTCTGAAGAAACCTTATTCCTATTGACATTTTCTCTCATAATGGACGCCCTTTTGGGAGGACCAGGCTATTCAGGGTCATGGATAGAGCTCTGAACTTTTGGGGCACTCGTGGAGCGCCCTTTTGTTAGATGATTACACTCCAGCATCTATAGACACACGAAACCATCTCAAAACTGTCGCGTGCCGTCTTATACGGATCACAATGTAATATTTGGAAAGAGTCTTTTTCATTCACTCAGCTTGTCTTCTCTCTGAACAATAGGTACACCATAGCTGCCACCTGCTTATCTCTGGGCTTTATGGAGTCTGTATAGCCCACTTGTAAGTGGTCTATAAGGCTATCATATTGCCCTAGTAGACAGCCACATTAAAATACATGTACCTACATATCTTACTGTTGACTCCTATATATTCTTACATTCATGAACAAGCAGAACGCACGCAGAGAAGTTCGCCAAAAAAGAAAGGCTTTAACTATAAACGGACAGGAGGTAAAGACACGTGCCTATAATTTCTCAAAAATGCATAAAGGATTTATGTGTGTCGCCGTATTCCCAATATTATGGCAATAATCACCTTACACAGATGAGGTTGACGCCTGCCTCATGCAAATCACACGTGCCAGGCTGGTAAATGTATATGGTCGACAGGTAACCATGCAGAAAAGCCGGGCTGAAGTCAGGAGTCATATAACAAAGGTGTGAGAACTCAGAGACCAATGATAAAAATATGGAAAAATATATCAACAATTGGGCAATTTCTGCTCAGGTGAGCAGATTATGGAAAATCAGGGAGCATGTTTAATTGCTCAGGTAAAATACACTATCAGCTGTATGAAGAGCCTTTATACTTAAACAAAGTCTATTAGATTGACCTTCCCTTAAGCTCTCTTATTTATTATTCCTTTTTAATATATTTCCTCAAGTCAGAGCTAGACTTATTTTAGTTTTTGACAATATTTAGAGACTTCTTCAATACACGAGTTAAAACGATGTCTGACCATGGATGAATCAATGATATAAAAGCAGAGCAGATGGCCCAAGGAACCATATGAATGGTCTACCTTGGTGGTAATGATGCAGGTAGACCATGGATTCACAATACAGGGGACCCGGGGAAAAATAAAGGGTGTGGTCTGTAGTAAACTTGAATATATTTTTTTTATATTTTTTTCAGCACTGTCCTGTTAGTTATAAAGATAATGGAAAGGTTGGTTGAGACCAATGGAGAAAAGATTGTTTATTTGATTAGGGTTTTCCCCGTTTTAGGATATATATATCATCGATGCGATGGTTTTTAACCCACTGGGTGAAGAAAACACCCTGGGGATTCATCACAAAAAATTAATGACGGAACCACTGAAGAACTGGTTACAGGAGCTATATGCATGATGTCATGACACCAGAGTTACATCTCTCTGTGAAATGACATCGTCCTTTGAAGACAAGGCAGACCCAATCTACCATGGGCAGTTCTGATGATATGATGGATTAAGAAGAAAACAGTTGATTAAGTCTTGTGAATTTTATTGTTCTATGAATTGAATTGTTGTTTTTTGCAAAAGTAACGATTTAAGAACTACACTTTTATGCACATCGACAATCTGCAATGTTGAAATAGAGTGTACTTGTAGTTGCCTACTAGTCATACTCAAGGGTATTTCACTTATATGAAGACGGATTGTCTACTTCACATTGCATCTTGCCGTATTACGGTGAAAAAAGGAGAGGAAACCTCATAACCCCCCCCCACACACACTGCGATTGCCGTAGCCACAATGTGTGACTCGCTCATATACCTGATGGTGGACAGGCAGACTTGATCCCGTGAACAGTACATCGAAGCAGGATTAGTAAGCGCATATGCTATCACTAAGCCACGGATGCGGGCTCTTATAGTAACAGTTAACTTGAAAAGTATAAACAATAAACCTAACCTATCCCAGAATTTAACACTTACTGTGACTTTATCTGGCAGTGACATGTTTAAGTACTAGATCCAGCTGATGGACTCATTCTAAAAAAAATAAGACAATCCCCGGACACAAAAATACTGAGACAATTCACAGAACAATACTCAAATAAACTAATGAGGTTCTAGATACCCTTAGGGCACAAGTGAGTCAATTACATGTACCCTGAGAAACTAAGGATATATATTTTATACAGGAGAGTAAGGAAAGATTGTCTAAAATTCAATTCATACTTGTATTTTGTTAATTTGTTTGATTGGGATTTTACGTTTTCCTTAAGGTTTTTGTCACTCATAGGATGGGGTGCCTGCCCAGTGGGTGAAAGATACCACCCTCAATACCACTGGCAACAACATAAGACAAGACAAGACAACCACTAGAGGCAATACTTAGACATCACAAACATATTGGCTTTGTGCTGCCCCTAAGCTCTGTAAGCACCTGGGCAACAAAACGCTCCCTCCAACCACCCGTGATGAACAGTAAAACCAGTTCCATAATACAATACATGTAGGTATTGATAGCTCTGTAAGCACCTGGGCAACAGGAAGCTCCCTCCAACCACCCGTGATGAACAGTAAAACCAGTTCTATAATACAATACATGTAGGTATTGATAGCTCTGAAAGCACCTGGGCAACAGGAAGCTCCCTCTAAACACCCGTGATGAACAGTAAAACTAATTCCACAAGATAATGACATGTTTGTTAATATTAATACATGTGTATTTAAATATTGGCCTGGCTAGCTACATGTATCATTTTATACTGGATGGAATTTACCTTCAGAAAGAGATGGGCAGTTTCTAGTTTAGCGAGAATACATACTGTATGTACCATATTCAGTGACGTATTGGCCCTGCAATTCAAAGGGTCCTACATTGTATCTTCCATTCAGGCAGTATTAATTAATCAATACATATGTACTGATTTTAACATTAAGTACTTAATTGGGATAAAAACTTACAGCAAGAAGTCCTCACAGAATGTTTGATACTACTTGGGACAGAATCTGGGTCCATTCTATAAGATCTTCTGAGACAGTTGAGTGTTGGCTTGCTCAGCAAAAGGACCAAGGTTCAATCCCCTGTCCAGGCATGCAATTATTTCCCTCTTCATTTAAAATTACATAATACTGGCATTTACATATCCAAATTTCAAGAAACTCAATACATTTCAAACAAATAAACACAAATTTATAATGATTATCAGACACTAAGAGACCAATTTGATATTATCATGTGTACTTTATCTAATAATTTAATACGATCTGACAAAACATTTTCTTTTTTTGTGGCATTAACGGAGAGTGTTGTTAGGCCTCACCTGTCAGGTAGAAAGGGATTATGTAAAGATCAAAGGGAAGTGAGATAAGTTACACTCAATTGATCTCAAGTGCTTCAGGTAAATACTCTAAATACCTGTACCGTCTACTAAAACTAAAATATAAGGCAGGCCAAATTTTTTCTCAAATATATAGGGAAATTCAAATATTTAATATCAATTTTTCAGAATATTGTTATGATTTTTGTTTCATTGATTGTGGTTTAATTTCTGACTCATGCGTAGTTTGCTTTTATGAGAGCAGACTTTTTACTCTGTACTTAATACTGTGGAGCACAGCAAGCCTTGTGAAAACCACTCTGTGACATCGGGTGCCATCTGTGCGACACCCTCTTACAAGTGAGGGCAACTGGGGCACTTGAACCTGTGTTCAGTGTATCAAAGGAGGATAAATAGTCCGACACTCTAACCACTGAGCCACAGCACAAGGCACCAACATGTCTTTCATATAACAGAAACCAGGATGCACCATGAACCTAAATATACCAGAAACCAAGATGCACCATGAACCTTAATATACTAGAAACCAGGGTGCGCCATGAACCTAAATATACCAGAAACCAGGATGCACCATGAACCCAAATATACCAGAAACCAGGCTGCACCATGAACCTAAATATACCAGAAACCAGGCTGCATCATGAACCTAAATATACCAGAACCCAGTATGCACCATGAACCTAAATATACCAGAAACCAGGATGCACCATGAACCTAAATATACCAGAAACCAGGATGAACCATGAACCTAAATATACCAGAAACCAAGATGCACTATGAACCTAAATATACCAGAAACCAGGATGCACCAGGAACCTAAATGCACCATGAACCTAAATATACCAGAAACCAGTATGCATCATGAACCTAAATATACCAGAAACCAAGATGCACCATGAACCTAAATATACCAGAAACCAGGATGCATCATGAACCTAAATATACCAGAAACCCGGATGCACCATGAACCTAAATATACCAGAAACCAAAATGCACCATGAACCTTAATATACCAGAAACCAGGGTGCACCATGAACCTAAATATACCAGAAACCAGGATGCACCATGAACCTAAATATACCAGAAACCAGGCTGCACCATGAACCGTAATATACCAGAAACCAGGATGAACCATGAACCTAAATATACCAGAAACCAAGATGCACCAGGAACCTAAATATACCAAAAACCAGGATGCACCAGGAACCTAAATATACCAGAAACCAAGATGCATCATGAACCTAAATATACCAGAAACCAGGCTGCACCATGAACCCAAATATACCAGAAACCAGGATGAACCATGAACCTAAATATACCAGAAACCCGGATGCACCATGAACCTAAATATACCAGAAACCAGGATGCACCATGAACCTAAATATACCAGAAACCCGGATGCACCATGAACCTAAATATACCAGAAACCAGGCTGCACCATGAACCCAAATATACCAGAAACCAGGATGCACCATGAACCTAAATATACCAGAAACCAGGATGCACCATGAACCTAAATATAACGGATTTACCAAAGACATGAATATATCAGAAACCTAATTTGACCAGAATCTGATTATACAAAAAAAAAACTTAAATACCCTAAATCACCTAAAACTGTGTCCATGACAAGTCCTTACTTCTTTGCTTGTTGTGACAATATTACAGCATGTAATCAAACAAATTAATATTTTCTGATGAATGTTGATGCTTTCTAACTGAAAAATTCATCTTCTGCCTCTCAGACACAATTTCCAAGTCTTTTAAATAGCTTCCAAAATAGTAATTTTATGGACAAATTTGATGTGATTTAGGGTATACCAGAAACCAGGATTTACCCAAAACTTGATAACCTGATAATACCAAAACCTGGATAAACCGGAAAGCAATATGTTTGTTTCTTTGCTTGATTGAGGGTTAACGTCATACTCAAGGGTATTTCACTTACATGACGTTGGGTTGTCCAATAAACACTGTTCCTTGCTTAATTATGGTGGAAAACCAAGAGGAAATCTTGTAAAAGCCACCCCTGCGATTGCTGGTGCCGGTGCCATGTAACTCACTCATATTCCTGATGGTCCACAGGTGGACTCGATCCCATGAACGGTACATCGAAGTAGGATAAGTGAGTGCACTTGCTAACCGCTAAGCCACAGCCACAGACAAAAGTAATATGGGAAGCTTCTTAAAAAAATCCTTCTTCTTTTTCCAGACAAAATTTATTTAAGAATTTTACTGCAATTTATAGAGAGGGACAACCATCAATCAAAGGTTTCACAGTAGCCAAGATATTCAAATGGCTGGTGATCGAATCTACCCTGATCTCTATTCAATTGGAAGGTTATCACACAGGGACGAGCACTTAAACTTGAGAGAACTCCACTCAAGCAGACAAGACAACGTTGTCATTTCATTGTTACCAAGACTGGTTATCTAAGCCCGGCTTAATGTGAAAAGTTAGTGGGGAGATAATTTAATGTGATAAATTATACAACTAGATTTAAATTGTTTTCTACCTTTAAGTGGACAGTAAATTACCTAATAAATGGAAACAACTGACAGACAAATCAAAAATGAAAACTAAAAATTGTTTCAGACTGTATCCCCATTCACTGATCAAATCAGAAATTAAAGGTGGATTAAGGTGTTCAGTTACCTTTCCAATTTTTGATTATTGACGAACATACAGTAACTTGAATTTTACCTTAATAGACACTACCTGGGATATTAAATCATCCCTTGATTTTCAGATTACTCAGACTGGACAGGTAAATACATGTTTGTCAGTTACTCCCTTATCAAATACCCAGTACTGATTGATCAAACTATTTGTACTAATCATTTTAGGACAAAACTTTTAAATATAAGCTTATTTTTACCACGACATGTCATACAATATGTGATTCAAAAACTGTTTAAGTCTAAAGTTGTTAAAAAGAAATAAATCATAACTTATTTTGAAACATTTACTTCAAACTGGTTAATATCCATTTAATGTATAAATGACATATTATGTAACATAAAGCTGTTGGAAAGATTTTCGACATTGTACATTGTACCAAACTCTTAACATTGTAAAAGAAGAAATGTATGTGTAAATTAAAACAATGATTGATTGATTGATTGATTGATTGATCGATCGACCAATCAATGTTTTACGAAGGTACTTATTCTACTCACATTCATCACCCTCATTCAAAGTCTGTTTGCTAAACACATTATATTCTACAATAGTTCACACAAGAGGTCAATCAGAATATCTTGAACTTGTTTGTTGTTATATTAGAGGGAAGATAAATCATAAAAGCTGGCACTTATATCGGTTATAATCCACAGGTGTAATATTTTAGGTGTAATATATATGTAAAATTCGGTAGAGTCTTGGGCCTGCAACCCAAAGATCCTGGGTTCGAATCCCGGTGGAGGCAAGCACATTTTTCTCTCTGCATTTATTCAAAATATATTTCAGTGTTTCTTCATTCACCAGGTGATTGGTGTTATACACAGTGCTCAAGGATATCACCTTCTCATTACAATACGCACAAACAGAAAATGTGAAGTGTTACGATTACATGTAGTTGAAAAATGAATGTTCCTCCAATGCTAATCATAGAAAGATTGAATAGAAACATACTACCGTATACAGAAGCTAATGAAAATTAAAACTGTACATATGCAGTGAGTAATCTTGATAGTTATGGAAAATTTCAAATTTAATTATTTTGTCACACATTTAGATGTGTACATGTATGAGTAAGTCATACCATGTGGCTCCGGCAATTGCGGGGATGGTCTTTACAAGGTTTCCTCACGGTTTCCACTGTAGACAAGTGGACAATCTGTTGCCAGAGAAGTGAAATACCCTTGAGTTCGACGTTAAACCCCAATCAAACAAACAAACAATATGTGTTTTACGCTCCTTTGAGAAAGTTACAAATAGCCCCTAGTGTAGTCCTACGTGGAGGAAGAATGCAATATTTTCTTTCTCTTCACTCATAAAGATACAGATTCCAAGAAAACTTCAGAGCCTGCTTAACAGTGCGCTTGGAATTCAAATTAAAAACACTTAATGCACCATAAGAACAATACATAAAAACCTTGCATACTTTAATCTCAATAAACTAGTCTCTTAATGCAAATTAACAGGTCCTCAATCATCTGGAACAGTAAGTTTGCAGCTACCTACATGCATGATGCTTAAGATGGGCAGGACTTATAGATTAAAATTAAGACAGATAGGTATGTTACCTGTTAAATTATCCCTTGTCAAATAATTACCGCTAATCGTTGTCATTTGTTAGGATTGTCAGTCATTGTCTGGCATAAGTGGACGACCATTTTTGATTGGTCGATTAGTCTACACGGTCGATGAACTGACATTAAGTACCATCGTTATCTCTCAAGAGAGGAATTATCAGCCGTTATTAACGGAGCTTAATCTGGTTGTTACGGCAACGCTGTCACTCCCATCCTCATCCTATACATCAATTTCAACGACAAGTGGTCTGCTTTAATCTATCACTACTCAGGTAAACGTCTTAACGAGGGAGAATAGATTTCTAGGCAATTTCACGTCAGATAAACAACCTTTGTCAGGTAGACAGTTCTGTTAAAGGTAAGAGATAACAGGTAGGGAAATCACAGTAGGCTTTTAACAACGAGATGGGACAACAAACAAGTGCTGATAATTTCTCTTTTGAAGATAAATTAGCAAACAATTTCAATTAATTACCTGGATTGCAATAATAATGTCTATATAGTTGTGCCACGATTCCGAGAAATAAAGATCAGAGGAAAAAGTAATTAAATACACAGGTAATAAGCAAATCAGAATTAAGTGAAAACATTAAAGTAAAGATTAATTATTATTTATCAATAATAATTTTAAGATGAATAAGTTAAATAAAGATTATTTAACACGAATTTCAATAGGAATGCATAACATAGCTGCGCTATACATTAAGGTCTTGCTGGACCCCTTGGCCGATTTTCAGAACACCTGTTTTATTAAGTCTCTTATGTAGAAGAGTATAAAACTGAACCATACATATGTGTATATGTTTAGAAGGCTTGGATACTCAGGATTACATATATGTAAATGTGGTGAAAATCCAATCATTATTTCTTAAAATATTGCAAAATGAGTAAATGTCAACAACAAAAAAATAGTCTGCATTTTTCATGGTTTATTTCTCGAGTGGAATTACGATAAGACTCAATAAATAATGTGACCGAGTAGAAAAGTCTTTGAACAAGTAAACGGTGCCTCATTTAAAAAAATTTTTGATTAGAACAATCCCAGTGGATTTTTTTTTTCCAGCCTTTGGTTTTGATAATCTAGCCAATTGAAGTGCAGATAGCAGAACCATTTCTATGTGATTTCATATACCACTCAACATTGCTTGATAATTAACCCAAAAATTTGAAAATGCACATATTGCTGGTACATAGGTCACTGCAACAGCTTTCTAATGCAGCTAAAACCAGTAAAAAGGAAAAAAACTCTTTGTTAAATTTGTAACTTAGTGTGAATGCTGGTGTAGGTATATATATATTTTGTACTCTCCACATTTATTTTCTATAAACATTATATCAATTAGCTGTGATAAAATACAAACTAAGCATTGAGATGTTACAGTCCCAAATCAAACAATGGTTAATAATGGGAGCTCTTTTCCCTCACAAACTCAGGTGTGACATTAATTGACATACCTTAGTCTTACCTGGTAGTCCAGGAGCTAACCATTACCTTAAAGCTCAGAGGTGTTAATTAAATGTTGGAAATTACTGAGTCAATAGAGAAGTGATGCCGAGAACAACGCTAATTCAAGCTAGATTAAAATGACAAAGTTAGAGACAACTCAGAGATTTCAATATCTGTGGTTACTGGAGTAACAAGATTAGGACAGTGAAATTCTCTTTATTATTATTAAATGAAAAGGGCATTTCCACTAAATGTATAATATAGAAAACAATTCTTATTTGTTTTTAGCCTATCACAGGTAAAGTACTTATGGGCATAGTCTTAGCTAGAGCTAGAGACCTGTCGAAAGGCAAATTTTTTAAAAATTTTAAAACTACAGGTAGAAATTCTGAGTCTTAACATCGGAAAGATTGGACAATGAAAAATTTTGACAGGCAAACTTCCTCAATATTCATACTGTTATTGATTGATTAATTGATTAGTGTTTCACACCATGCTTAACGGTATTTCACTTTGTGATGGTGATGTATTCAAACAATAATTGACACTAGCATAACCAAGATGTGAAGGGTTTTCATAATGTTGGAAAGTTAATCTTCCTTCAGTGCTTCATTCTATTAAAATATCAACTCACCAATGAATTGAAAATGCCATTAAATTGAAAAAAAATAGTCATAGCCAATCATAACATTTCAACACCTATTATTTTTCAGTTTATGAAAGCAAAAAACGTATTTAAAAAATGCATGCGATAGAACATTAGACATACGTGTCTAATATGCTTCTCATACAAAAAGCTAATTATGCTTGATAATCCAGGATAAATTTAATTTTAAATGCACAGATCAAGGGATGTGAGAGAGCCTACTTCACATGAAACTTTTAAAGTTTGACCACAATGCAGCTGACATGGGGTTGTATAGTTCTAGTCAATCTTCTTCTGGAAATGACCCTTTACAGAAAGATCTGGTTAACAGGTGTTTAAGTAATGATCATCACGTTAAAATACTGATTAACAGGTGTTTAAGCAATGATCATCACGTAAGAAAACTGGTTAACAAACTTTTATTTCAGACAAAAGTCTATATATACAAACAGATGGAAAAAAACAAGAAAAAAACAAAAGCAAAGGAAAATAAATTTTAATTATAATAATTAGGTAACTGTTTCAACAAACATTAAAACGTCCAGTAAATGAATAGGTAAGCTTACACATAGGTTGCCAACATATTCAAGAATATTTTCCAAAATGCTCTGATATATATTTCTAAAAGCGATCACACTGGCACAGGGATGTAGATTAATTAAAATCGATGAATCATCTTATGTTCTAG
>JAQQZZ010032164.1:0-42318 GCA_030265115.1 Mopalia vespertina | reverse complement strand
TTAGCATGCACTGTTACCAGACTATCTAGCCGTGGTCGAAGTTAACGCGAGACTAGTCTGGTTCACGCGAGACTAATGACAACAGTGTTCAAATAAAACAAAATGTCACAATCTATATGTATGTATTCACACATGGCGATATTACGTCTACAGTCAAAACCCTTTGATGAAGTTTGGTTTCATAAAGACTATCCTTCTGGCTAAATATAGATATATTTTAATCGTCAAAATGTATATCCATATCAATAAATGTTTGTTAATATAAATTACTTTGCTGATACTACTGGTCAAAGTTTGCGCCAGTCACTGTCTAATTATCACAGACTTTACCGTCAAATACCTTTATAATAGCATAGGTTTATGGTCAGAGTTTATGTATGTGACTATCTACTTATGATGTATACTGTCATTAAATAATGTAATATAAAGGTAAGGCTCACGGACATGTGAGTGATTATTTGTGGAATATATCACATTACGTCTATATTAGTATGGGAAATTCAACCACAGGCCTCGTCGGTGTTCATGTATGTCTATCAACGATATTATTACTGCTCTCAGCTGGGGAATCCCTTAATGATCTGATCAATGTATGACAAAGAATCATGTTGCATGATGGTCATCAAAATAGTTGACAAGTACACAGCAAAATAGTCTTCTTACAACAGTAAGCTTATATTTTTTAAATGTGTCAAAGTTGATTATAACAGACCCGCTGTGAGCCTAATCTACCTTTAGGACTACTAATTCAGGAAATGCGAACTTCAATGCTCTGCCCGGCGAGACTTCTAAATCACCCTCACATCTTCACATTCAAGCCGACCTGCTCTGACCTACCTATCAATTAGTGATAACGATGGAATTACTGTCAAAGGATTTTCCACTAAGGCTGACTAAAATATTAACCCAAGCTTCAAAAACTTCAAAAAGTTATTTTTGACCCATAACTTAATTACTATTTAGTTATTAACGGGATGTAAACATATGTAACCTGGAGATTTGGTTGTTCCATATGTCAAATGAATTAACATGTATCAGTGAATCGTACTGAGTCTAACAGAGGAAGGGCCCAATAGCCAACAACCTAAGTGCTACATTGAAGAAAACACTCAAGTGTCGTTTATTAAAAAGGAGATGTAATTAGAGAAATATTCTGGCTTTTTGTATACAAAGTGTAAAAAACACTTAACCTCTACAAATAAATTATTAATAAAAACTCTTTTATAAAATAAGACCAATATATACATTTTATCAAGTTTGTCCACAAATTTAGATCAGATCTGACATGATTAACATTGTACCGACTGAGCTACAGAGGTTCAAAAGAGAACGACTAGAATTTTCTCACATGTCTGCTGAATTATCAACAGGCAGCAATGTCATGATGTATTGATGTTGGATTTCTCCTGATCGTTTGTTGTAATTGTTGTTAGATTTATTGCGGGATTTATGTTTTTCTCGTTTCGCTCTGTTTGTGTTTTCCTCTTTTCTAGCTTGTTGTTTGTTTGTTGTTTTCGTGGGGTTTTTTTTTTTTAATTTATTGTTTTGTTTCTATGTCTTTGGGGTTTTTTTTAAGGCTTTATTTTATTATTAATTTTTTTTTTGGAGTATGACATAACATGTTTATATGCAACGATCTTGCATGTGATGGAATTCTGTTTAATACTGGTTCGACTCGATAATAATGAAGCTGGAATTCCATAAATCACTAGGTATTAACCTAATGGAATATATTTCAAATAAAATAGGATGAAAGACAATAATGGTCTCCTTGGGTTTTCTGATAATTGGTATTTCATTGTGGCCACGGACTTCGTCTGACAATACACCGGGGTGATATTATCGTAAAATGGGCCCACTAAGAGAACTTTTATTGTACCATTCTATGCGATCTACGCATTCTACCACGATTCCATTTAGTTTTTTAAAAGGAATGAGTCCGTCATCGAACAAAACAGTTTTCAATAAGAAATAAAGGCAGTATTCATAGGAAGCCTGTTGCTGGGAAGGTACGACCACAAAACAGGGTTATACATCCCTTGGGATAATTCGTGGATATCTATGACGACGTATAAACATTATTATAAAAATAAAAGGAAAAAAGTGAGTATGCTATGTCTTACTGTTATGGGCCTACTTCAACAATGAAGATATTCAAAGTATATTCAAAGATTCATATTTCCGTCTATACCTTCGTGTTTTGTTATTACAAACTCATCTGTATTCATATAGGCATTGTATACCTTGAAATCGGGAATGGTTTGGTGTTTTACGTTGTGACACAGAAATCTCGGCCGGATTTCATTAATAAAATTTTTCATTAGATATAACTCTATAGTCACAAATTCCACATTGAAATCACATACCCTGTGTCTGAATTCAAAACTAAGTGATTTATTTATATTTAAATTGAAGATATGGGTTGCAATACAATGTACGACCGAAAAAGGGCATTACTTTCTAGTGTTTGTTCATTTCCTTTAATTTTCTAGTCGAGTTATATCTAGTTTACAAACAAATGTTGAACATTGGGTAATATTATAATTACAGTCGAAATCCTCCCGGTCGCCATGGCATTGCACTTTAAACTATAAACAGAAGAGCTCTACTACTATTGACAAATAAAATCTCTTTGTTGTGACAACGTTCTCTTTTCACACTGCGTCACAAGACCTAGTCAGTTGTCATGGTTATTAAGCCTACTTGTTGGAGAGAAGAATGCAGCTTGAGTGTAAGTCATTTAACGTCATGAGTAAAGGCGGGCACGCCCAAAAGGGCGACTATCTGTGGTCGTTGGGAGGTATATTTGTCACCCTTAAGAGAATTCAAATGCAAACAAATGATGTTTCCACCCCATATTCCAATATGTGAAATAGTATCTTTTCAAGCGAAACAGGGGTTAATCCAACCCAAACCTCTGCTTTAGAGATTGTCAATAAGTCAAACTGCCTTGTGAAATCGTCCTTTGTACTTTTATGTTCAAACCAACCGGGCTTCGGTAGTTTGGTATAAGTTCGTTCACTGCCTATAAGCCTCATGGCTCAACTAGAATAAAAAAATAAAAAACATATTCAATACTAAAATACAACTATCACTATACCTTATAGGCTTTCTAACACAAGTTCAACACGTTGTTAGTTGTCAAAAGATTAAGGTCATGAATGCTTAACAGACATCATGTCGGAACATCCCTCGGCCGTATGCGTTCCGTAGTTAGTGTAGGGTGACGAGCGGGTCATTTCGGATGAACATCACGGGAGGCAACTCGCATGGATGTACTCTCAATACATGAGTTATCCAAAATATAGGTTGCATATTTGTTGCTTTTGTTTGAAAGCCATCGTCTAGCTGATATGATGATGTCTTCGGAGCTACATTATTATTAAATTACTTACAGAGGACACTTTTTGTATTATTTGCATCAAGCCATACATAAGAAATGAATAATGTTTTGTTCAGATGTCATTATATCCAAGAAACGGGCTTTTTTGGTGTGTATTTTTTGGTACAAATCCATGTGGTACTTTAGTTAATTCCACGCATGCGCACAGAATATTCGGCGCTTACCATTACACGTTTTCGCGTAATATTATTGCTTCCGCCTTCACCTCCGAGAGATCTGTACATAAACGGAATGAGTCGAAAGATATTCCGATTTGAGCAGTAATGTAAACATTACATATGACGGTATATGATACAGATTGATCCATCAAACAACAATTAAAGAAACTATTTCGACATCCAAATATTGTGCATCGTTAAATTATTCGTGGAATACAGTAAACAGTATTCATTAAAATGCAGTGACCTGAACATTCCAGACGCCTTATTTTACTTGAACGACGCGAATGTCAGCATCCATCCACATCACAGTCTTTGTCTACAAATTTTACATGAGATACCCAGTTGTGTTCGTTAAGATCTATCTTGCTGAAACAGAATGAAAGAACTCAGACCAATCAATTTAAATCCAGACATTGGAAACTTGAAAGAAAAAGCCACAAACCTTGTGTTAAGTTCAAATGAACACATCAATCTCCTTTTGATCCTGTGGCATTATGTTTGATAGTTTTGTTGTGAGATTAACGCCGTATTTTAACTAATTTCACTCATATGACCGCGTGGCAGTCAAATAAGTGAAGAAGAACACTCTCGACTTCACTCAAAACAAACAAAGACAAGACAAGACAATCACAGGGTCAGATACATTTTATGTGGCAATTAATTGCGCAATAAACTGGCCCTAAAAACCAGTTAATCACGTTTCCTGGTTTAAGTTTAAGACAGTAGCACTATAGATACTAAATTTTGGATGGAAGGAACTGTGTAAATATACTGTTTAAATTCGCTGTCAGTCACTTTAATTGGAAGTCGGAAACAACATGAATACTCGCTGATAAGCTAAATGTTTCCACTTTTTTTGTTGGATATAAGTGACAAATTAATTTATCGATAACAGATAACCTCCAGAATTGTAATTGATAACTTGGGTAGATCTGTTGGAGATACTTAAATTAAGAAAATGAATTTTAATATTTTGCAAAATATTTAAGTATTGAGGGCACACCATATATTTCTCGTCTTTAGATACTCCTGTATAATTAAATTTAACGAAGAGTAGCTGTATGGGTTTCTCTGAAAATAAATATAGTTTGTTCAGTTATGGCATTTTTGTATTCAATATTCTTTTCATTTGCTTTGCCAGCGTTATTTCCGGTTTTTACTATAAAATTGTAAGTTTTTTCCTCGACTTCCTTTCATCAACTTCTGCGGACTAGTCACGGTCCTTCGTAAGCCCAGTTATAGTTTCTGACAAGAAACCCAGCTCGGGATTTAATCACAAATTACTTTGCCTTATACAATTTTTTCCTGGCTGTCATATATCCGAGACCATTTTTTACGCCTTAATCAAATATCCAATATGAAATAAACTTATTCATATTCACAACTCCACTAGCCTTAGGACCTGAATCACGGCACATATTTCTACTGAGAGCACGCAATTCTTACCCAACTCGATCTGCTGAAGTTGTTTTTAATGCAACATTTTAAACCCACACATCAGCGTTTTTGCTCTTTACCAAATGGCGTCCACAAAGTCACAGGAATCACACAGTCATATAAATATTAATGTTAAATTATGTAGACCCCAACAGAATTAGCTGACATATCTGTATCTCTGATAGAGGCAGCACAAGTATTTTGATCATTTCCCCAAAGCGATCTACGCATTAGCCATTCTTAATAACCAAGGCCTCGTAACTAAATCAGTCAGTCAATATGGCGCAACGCATAGAATTGGAGAGCTTGGAGTGGTTATGTTCATCGCTGTCCTAAATTTCGCTGAATCTGAACTTGGCTATTTACGGGTAATGGATATATCAAGAAAAAATTATCTTCCAATTTCCATACCAAGACACTATCTACCCTGAGGGGAGACTCATCGTTTGGCACTTGAACCTAATATGATGGGAACAGTCGTAGTTAGATGGAACCTTGACGTAGTGTTACGCTGAGTAGTCCCATTTGAAGTACTTTAGAACTCCAACTCTCACAAATCAAGAAGTAATAGGGCGAATCGCCTACATGTGTCAACCATGCAGCGGGGGATCAGTTCACACCACCTGAAAGAAGTCATTTAATTTTAGCAATCGTAGAGTAAATCAGGAGTACTTGATTTGCAGTTTACCATCTCCTCATTGGTTGTTCTGTCATCCGACTCCACACCATCTCCTGTTCGTTGTGATTACCTTTACTTCGAGTTGTTCTCTTTTCCACTTCACCCGCTAACGTCACATTCACTTTTTCCAAAATGTCAAGATGGTCATAAACAGTATCTTGTTCAATACTCAACTATAATTAGATTTCCTATAAACTCGGCGAACTGGTTGGGAAATGGCACAAGATACATCTTTACAAAATAAGTATTTATCGCTAATTTACACAGTATTCCTTATGGAAAAATATGCTGTATTTCCTTACTTTATTTTTACTGCTGCCAGTGGTCACATTTACTTAATTTGTTGCTTATAAAGTCTAACATAATGTTAGAACAAAGTTTATTCTGACCCAAAATATTGGCTATTTAATTCAAGAAATATTTTATTTTGACTAGTTTATTAATTGTGATGGTTTTGTGGGCACAATAAGTGATATAATTTGTACGCGGTCATTCAGCCAAGACCAATCAGATAATCATTCATGAAGGTTAATTCACCCATGACCATTTCAATTATAGAAGGCTGCCTTATCCAAGTAGTTTGATTCTGTTTTTGTTCAATGTGTTATCATGGTGGATTCTTCTTGGGCTACTTTCTATGATTTAACATGACATAACTTTTCCTCTGTGTTCCGGCTCTGGTCCCCATTGTGTCGTTTGTCAGAATGATGATCTGCTCAAATTTAATGTCAGGTATTCATAAGGGTCAAATCGCACTTGGCTCTTGTTTCCGCGTTACACAGAGGCGTCCGTTTTGAATCACTCTCATGTCACATACTTGGACTGTATTTTAGATACATTAAAATATGATGAGCATGCTGTGTCGGGGCTGAGGCTTGTTTCACAACTCGACCTTGGCTTATGTAAAACGTAGATACTATGACGACCAGTTCTAAAGAATTCGTGTCGCCATGGCAATTACGCTTCTAGTAAGCTAGTTAGTTAGTTTTGTGGGACAGGCTCAAGTAATGACATCTTCACCAAAAGCCGATTACTTTTACCTTCGGTTGGATTGATCAGGTGTACCTGGTTTTCAATTTGCTATCTTATTTGCTTATATGTAATCCTAACCAAGTTGATCACACACAGTGATCATCTTCTATATGTCCATGACATTTTATATACCATATCAACCTTTTCCCATGGATTCAGCGGCAGCGGTATAGCCCTATAAGTGGCCCCCAGGATGAGTTATTAAGAAGGTTGTGCCTGTATCTGGGGTCCTTCGGGTATTTTTCACTGCTGAGACGAAGGCTTGTCATTGTGTACTAATATTGTTGTAATGCTTCTTTGTTTTCTTTAGTTCTTTAAGAACTCTGTTTCTATATTGTCAAATAATGATTTTGTAGTTGTTTTATGTTTAATATGGTGAAATAAATGAATTGAATTGATTAATAACATGTGTGTATTTCTTCGTTAAAGTTTTGTCTATCTGTTATTAAAGAGGTACAGTACAAACATAGTCCCATTTAAATTGTTGTAGCTTGTATTTCAGACAACGTGAAACCCTAACATATGTCTAACATACAAAAAATCTCTATCTCTCGACGGATTTATCGTCAATAATAAAATCCTGCGAATGACCGCTATATACGTTTTATTATACTTTTTGAAAGGAAACGCGTCCTTTTTTCATTTTCCACGCATTTATCAAATAACGTAATGAGTTTAAATAACTCTGCCAAGCGCACATTAATAATAAACATGGTTCGGTGTTTTTTATTCTTATTTAACATTTGAAATCACTTATCTGCGGTTATGATCGTATACCAATCATATTATAAAATCTCACAAATCAGATAAAGGCAACTTAGTTTTAATGTAAACATTTATCTTAGTGCTCAATCTATGTGTTTTATTTACTCATAAATTCAAAGATTTGTTGCTTAATTTAATCAAGGATTACAGATTCACACTCTTTAGCGCATTGAATTAAACATATGCCTGATTTATGCGCTTCGTCTGCTTTTTTAACGGCTTTCTGGAGCGAGTCATTTTTCTTCGGTTTGTTCAACCCACACAAATATCGGACAATTTTCGAAAACTGTTGTATTCAGATGTGTTAATACTAAACCATTTCGCTGCCCCTGGATAATACGATACCTGGAACTAACGGTGTACGACTACAATTTCAGATAACGTAGGCGGGTGTGGACGTTGGTGAGACCGATTTTACAAGTTCTCCCTTAAGACTTTAAATTTGACATTCCGCTACTGATCGCTGTCGGAAGGTTGTGCTGGTGCTATTTCCACCGTATTTAAACAAGTGACATTGTGAGGTGAACAGTGCGTCGTTATATAATTCAAATGTCATTGAGTACGACAATACACCCAAATCAAACGATCAGGTATAATTTGATTGAGAACTAAGTACTTGAATGGCCATTAGGGCCAATGGGACAATACGGGGTGCAAAACCTAGCGAGGGAAAATACATTTACGATCGATTTTTGTTTGTATGTTTGATTGGGGTTTAACGTCGTACTCAAGGGTATTTCACTTATATGTCGACGGATTGTCCACTTCACACTGCTCCTTGCCTTATTACGGTGGAAAACCGGGAGGAAACCTCGTAAAAACCACCCCCGCGATTGCCGGAGGCACATCTTGTGACTCACTCATATACCTGAGGGTCGACAGGCGGACTCGATCCCGTGAACGGTACATCGAAGTAGACTCCGAAAGCGCACTCGCTAACCACTAAGCCACGGCCGCGGGCCATTTATGATCTAGGTGTGCAAATATCTACATCCGTTTTCCCATCAAATAATTGGTCTGCAAAAAAGTTGTATCGATTGATATCGGACATATTCTGTCGATATATTTAAACTTGTCGACTGTAGGCCATAGAAAACATGTAGCATGCTCAATCTTCTAAGGCTAAAATGTCAGGCTTCCTTCCTGTTATTAATACTATATTATAGACTTTAAGGTGAAGAAACTTTTAACACGCATGATCACAATGTTCTGAAAAATTGAGAAGACCTAAACGATTGTGGAATATAATTACTATGAGTACAACTTGACATGAATACTAAGAAAAGACAATATGCGGACAATATGCGGACGGTTAACTGTAAATCAAATGTTCCTGATGAATTTACGCCATGACAGATAGAATTATTTCACTTGAGATGTAGGTAAAAATTAGAAATGAGTGTAAATACAAGTCCCATCTTGATCACGAGAAAAGCTCACATTATATCTGCCTGGATGTGAAAGTTAAATGATGCAAAACTGGCTACTCAACACGGCATGGACAAAAAACAAGGTGTTTTGTTACCGGAATAAGTAACTGACATTAATTACGAGCGCCGTACATCCATTCCGTTAGTTTTATCCCATAATATTTCAACAGATCAGTACAGCGGATGAAAAAAGGTAAATGAATAGCTTACAACACCATATTTTTATGTAGATTTCTCTCTTTGGTTCAGCTGTATGAAATTTGATAAACTATATATTCTCACCGTATTCTCAGCTAATTGGCTCATCTGATCTTTTGATAAATAGAGGATCTCTAATGAGTGACCCGGAGATATTAAATTTACGAAACGAGGGTAGTAGTAGTTACTACCCGAGTTTTTATAAATTTGATATCCGGGTCACGATTTTGAGATAATATTTATTCCATAAATGCGTTCTGTAGCAATTTAAATCAGAAATCAATATATATATTTACGCTTTGCTGTCGAGAGACAATTCAGAATGACACATTGGTAAAACGTCTATTTGAGTGGTCACACCCACGTAACAGCAAACACATCGAATTGTGTCGTAACCACTGACCTATTTAAATACGTTTGTAGGTAAGTGGTCGTGACGAGCGTTGCATTCTTTCAGCACAAAAATTTGAATGGATCGAAAGACAAATGGATAACGATATTTAAATCTCCTGTCATAAATTAGATGGTGAGTTTATTAAACGAACACGTCGGCGGAGGCCAAAGGTTTATTAGTGTAACTGATATGTGATGCAATCGCCAAACTGCAGGTCAGCCATGGTCGTTTCGAACAGTGCCGACGCCATTTGCAAGTTGTAATAATAAAATGTAGGTTGTAACTTTTTATTGGTTGAATTGTATCAATGAACAGAAAGTGACCAATCAGAGTGTGGGAAAGCTGTATCCCACGTGTGGAGGTATGAAACAAATACCACATGGCTGCATTACACTGAAATTTCCTTATTTATGAGATAAACTTATTCATTCACTCATTCTTTTTAACCTGATACTTTCTTCCACGCATTTATGTAAAAAAAAAGTTTCCTGATTTAAAAAAAGTATGAAGATTGGAGGAGGGCTGGGCGTAGGCTTTCTAATTCAAGAAATCCTTTGAGGTAGTTATTCAGCTGAGAAATATTAGACCAAGGTTGGATTTCCCATCATGTTATATCATTTAACCAAACGGGGTTCCAATGCATTCAATAAAGCCCCGTTCTTCACTGACTGTATTAACCAGTTTGATTATGATTGCGTAATGTTAAGGATATGAGCCCATCATTGATCATTTTTCTCGGTTGTTCTGCATGGTTAAAATCACGTTTAAATCAGATCCTGCAAGGCAGAACATTTTCTGTGAAATCTTCCCACGGGAAACTCGGTGTAATGGTACAGTGTTGATCAGTCGCTCAGGAATACTAAGGCAGTATGTTTCACGTTTAGTTATACATCTTTCACTAACACTGGATGAACATTAATTTTCCAACTGGGCGAAAAACTCAACTCTTTTTTGTCGTGTTAGTGTGATAAATCTGTAGGAGTACATACGCCTCGTATCAGTAAGGCAGTAAACAGCGACCAATCGATAGATATAACATTGTGTAACACAAAATAACATAGTTTGCGTTTAACAATCCACTTATTGGCTGTTCTAGTATCAGACATCATATCATGGCATACTCATCGCGACTATCGTCTTCCATAGAACATGTTCTCTTCCGCGTCCACCCTTAACGTTTTATACGCCGAAATGCCAAGGCGTTTAGAAGCAGAGTTTTAGTACAGATTGTTCGTCCTTTTTGTGACATAAAAGTGCAAACGCGATTAGATTTCCTATACATGCGATCTTTGTGAACTCAACAGGACATCAGTTGATCGTTTTACAAGTGCCTACTGGAAATCGGAAACAATCGCTATGTTATTCTCCTTTATTAAAGCTGTCACGAGACGACCTAGCCTGTCAATATATACAAACTGGTCTTTTACAACAAGTGCATACTATCATACTGCTGTTATGTGTATGTTTGTGTTAACAAAGTGTGGACATTAAAAACGGCATCGTCAAATAATCCAGCCCTAACATTACTGTAAGATTTGTTGTTTTTATTTAACCACTATATCATTTGTTTGTATGGGATTAGTTAATACAGCAAATAATATAGTACAGTCATGACTTCGAATAATTAATTCGGTCCTAATATTACCGTAAGATAATTGCTTGATTGATTGATTGGTTGGTTGCTTGGTTGGTTATTTGGATGATTTATTGATTGACTGACTGCCATCAGACTGACTGACTGACTGACTGATTGATTGATTGATTGATTGGTTGATTGATTGATTGATTGATTGATGGATTGATTGGATGTATGATTGATTGATTGATTGATTTATCATTCATGTCTAGGGTCAATATTTAATACCATACACGTTATAGCTCGCAGCCATTTAAAAACATTATCGTTATTGCTATGAGGTTATGACTCCGAGTTTGCTTGCTTAAAATGGGGTGGTTGCGGACAAACACCTGTCATTTCACAGGGGTATTGTGATCCCTATATTTTTATAAGATGGGATTATGATGCAATCAATTCGTTTGTCCATTTTTGACGCACGGACGATAATTGGGTTATTTTTAGGGAATGAACGCGAAGCATTGTATTCTTGCCCCTATGTAGTCTCTATCTTCTCATAGTGGAATTGTCACTCGAACATTTTGAATTCATATCGCCAGGGTTACCTTGCAGCTTCAGCTCTTTCCCACGGCACACTGGATAGTCCCTTTTGAATCACTTGACAACGGCGTTTTCTCTGGGAGATAAATAACAAAGTGGCATGTGCTTGTCAGTTGAGCTAGCAGTGATCTGTACCTATATGTGTGAGGTAAGCCAATTAATTTGAGCTGTCAATGCGGAAATCAGGAGCGCTTGGTTTGCCGTGGACTATCTCCTTATTGGTTTTTCACTCATGCGACATCAAGACATCTTGCACTCGTACTGATCATCTTAAACATAGTATTTTATCTTCCGTATTGGCCATCTCATACGTTTTTACACGAAACAGTTATGACGTTTGCAATGAACTCCTATAGCAATTTCTCATACAATTGAGACATAGTATTACATACGACTGGACTTGTTAATATTTTTATAAGGTTTATAGGTGGAAACGTTAGCTAGGTGTGGTGTCGCATAGATTAATCCGCGGAGCTTTTTTCGTGTCGGTATCCGACAGACTTATTTCGGAGGGATAGTTGAGCGATAACTGAGCCATGGATTCCAAGAAACCGTGATAACAGCATTTTTATCAGTCAATTACTTCGGACGCAGATATCATTTTGTCGGACCCAGATATCATTTTGTCGGACCCGATATAATTATGGTGGACGACGATATAATTATGGTGGACGACGATATAATAATGGTGTATCCGATATAATTATGGTGGACGACGATATACATGTAAGTATGGTGTGCCCGATATAATTAGAGTGGACGACGATATAATTATTGGGGACCCTGAAAACACTGCGTCGGATCCTCGAGATAAAAAAAATGTACCTACCGATAGTTCGTGCACGGCTCTGTACCAATTTGTCCATTGTCCATTAAGTACAGTGTTCTCTGGAGAATGAAATTCTTTGGTCTGTCGCATCGAGATGCAGGAAGATCCTTGCTAATGTTTAGTACCAGAAACCCCATACAGGTCCCCAACTGGGGTTGGTTTTATTAACCATTAAGATAGACATGCTCATACATAAACAATTAGCGTTGTCTTATTTGGTATGATAAATTTCGTCACAGCCTTTGTTTATTAACACAGGTTCCTCCTAAATTTCTCAAACTTAACCACACTGGCACAGATATGTTGGTTATCTAAACTGATGGATCATTTCATGGTGTAGATAAACTCCCAGAGGCAAGTTTAGCAATATATTCTTATAGGCTTTACATTCTTGTAACCAGCCCCAACCTCCCCCCTCCCACTCCCCCGAACGAATTGGCCGAACAATTACAAAGCTATTAATAAAAAAAGATTGTTGATGTCGGGCATTTTTGTGTTTTCTTTTTTTTAAGCAGGTGTTTGTTTCTTGCTTTGACTATGTTCTGTTTTGACAGTTCACGGTACTTCAAAGGCTCCGTTATTCTTTTTGAAAACAAAATCAGATTACATGAAAAATTCCTTTGACCTTTCCACATTTTCACACATTTTTTGTTTTGACGAAATTAAGCATCTCGCATGAAATGGAAATTATTCATATTTACATCCAATACTGGACTTCGATGTGAAACGTGGCACGGATTTCTTCTGAGAGCACGAAATCTATCCTCACCATTCTACATCGATTTTTTCCTTCAATTTTTTAATCCAAACTCACGTGGCAGATTTTTTCGCATGTCAGTTCCAACTGACATCGCCATATGAATATGACGGAAGAAACAATGGCTTGAATGGTTAAACGGAACACAATGCCTGCCACCAATATCGTTAGCGAATTTGTTAATCTGATCTAATGGTAATTCAACTTCTTTATTCGATTACGTGTTTAATACCTGCTACCTTAAAGGTGATGCAATAATGTAGAAAGTTACATCTAACTGAAGATTATTAGACCATGATTTACTTACTAATCAATTTCTCTATATCATTTTCTAAGAGGGGGTTATGTTACATCCAATCAATTTGCGACATGTCGCTGACTGTAATGACCTGTGTCATTACCATTGAAGATTTTTTCAGGGAATGATCCCATTACTAGAAAGGCTCCTTATTTTTTTTTATTTTTTTTTTTGTATTCTGGTTCGAATCATTTCACAGTCACATCCAACCTGGCAGAAAAATAGATAACGATATAAACGTATACAGGAAAGCTCAAATTAGTGCACCCCGTCTTTGAGCAGAAGCAATTATTTTGGTTGTCATGGCGTGAATCAGGAGCTCTTAGTAAGTACTTAGCGGTCTCCTTATTGGCTGTTCTGTCGTCCGACCTCAAATCGCCTCGTTCTCGTAATCATCACTTTGCACAGAGTATCTTCTATTCCACATCAACTGTTATCGTCCTTTTCACTTTTCACCTCAATGTCAAGATCTTTGTAAGTGGTCTCGTCACAATTTTTATGGCAGATTATTTGTCACTGAAAAAATTGAATTTCCCGTATATTTTCACGTCAGTGAACACAGCAATTATTCCAAATGATTGCAAAAAAAGTACCCATCGAAAGTTTTAAATGTCTTTTATTGTCCTCACAAAAAAGCATGATGTGTCAATTAGTGTATATTGTGCTTGTTGTACAGTATGAACAACTTCAAGAAATTTATATATTTTGTGTGTTAATGGCTGTATAAAGAACACGTTCAATTCCATAACTTTTCTCGCATTTGTTGGCCGACGGTTCGTGGTTAGCCTGTCTGCCTACTAATCCTACTTCGATTTACCGTCCATGGGTTCGAGTCCTCCTGTCAACCATCAAGTACATGTATACTAGCGAGTCATACGATTTGTCTCGAGAGGGGGGGGGGGGTGAGATTTATAGGTTTCCTCCCAGTTTCCAATCGTATTTAAGCAAACAACGGTGTGAATAAGACAATCCATCGTCATATTAGTAAAATATCCGTGCGTACGACGTTAAACCCCAATCAAACAAACAATCTTATTTAGTGCTTCAGACATAACATTTGAGAAAAGTGTACTATTAAGATGGAAACTGATTTGGAAATAATTTGGACCTGAACTCGTTTAATATTCTTCACTGTGTTATGGACAAACACGACTTCGATGGAGTCTACCAAGCTGGGAACAGTTAACGATTATGTCGCCAAAGCTTTTGACCAAACATCTTTTTAATTAGCAGCGATTGTGTTGTTTGCAAGTACTTTGCCTCTTTCACTCGAAAGCGCTGACCTGTTGCATTATAATTGGATTATCTTGGGCTTAATAAACGCATGACTTGTTAATATAAATGTGAATTCCGACTCAAGTCCCTTCCTTACCGAAGTAGAGCATGATCATTTTGTACTTCAATAAGTGTTTTTTTTACCGAGGTGGCAGCTTCTATTTGTGCCTACACTACGCTAGGTACTTCGTTTGCATCACTTTACAATCCCATCATCTGTGGTGGATAAATCTTAAGGTGATACGAACCTTTCTATGAGCCTACGGGGATCTGACGCTGCACCTTTGAGCCGAGCCAATTAATTTTAGCTGCCATAACTTCGATATAAGCAGCACTTGATTTGCAGTTAGACATCTCCTTAAAGGCTGTTCTGACATCAGACTTCAAATCAAGTTGCACTCACGTTGATCGTCATCAATGAAGCGTTTTGTGTTCCATATCAACCACTCCCGTCCCTGGACTCTCAAATATAAATGTTCTTAACAGTGGTTCACTCAAGATTTTTGCTCTGTATTTATTAAAATAGAAATTGGTGGAATACAGATCCACTGCAGTGATGCGGATGTCTGTGAACTTTAAAAAAAGCATATTCCATGATGGGAACACCTCATCTGTTCATCACACATAACAACATCACAGGTTGAGTTGTTTTTACAGATAAGTTGAGGTAACGTCGTAACTCATTCGGTTCTACATTGAACTGCTGGAAATTTAGTATGATCCAATAAGAAATCCCATCAGTCAAACCACACTGATATAAAATTCCATGGTCAATTAATTCGCACTATGATCATCTCAATGTGTAATACAAAATGGCGTCAGGGGACCACTAACTATTGTTAAACTGCCAACTAGCTGACAGAGTACGACTGTCGGAAGTCAGTGTTTCCTCGCCTTCCGCTTTACTCTTTGTCATTCTAGTACAATATTATTTTGTTTGGCCAGTAATCAATATCAAGATATCTAATATCTATTATGTAACGCGACATCTAGCTGAACAAGCTAAGACAACAAAAAGTCCTCTGGAGGTGCTCCTCTCATACATGTATATTAGCATATTTCCAAAGGTAAATCCAAATGGCACAGTAATTCCAGGACCTAGTCATGTCTATTAGGGGACTTGAACCTGTGAGGGGCGTATCAGAGGAGGATCACAAGTCTGACACGCTAATCTCTTAACTACAGCCGCGAGCCACACACAAGACGAGTATCAATGCTAAAGTTGTCCAAACAACGGAAAGCATGTAGTGTTTGAATGTGTTTAAATCGTCCATTTATCAAGCAAAAAAAATATTCTAAATTTACCATATCGCACAAACTGTTTTAGCATTTGAGAAACTTTATTTTATACTGAATGGGACACTATTCCTGTATACAAATAAAAACAAATTGCGTGCTGAAGAAAGCGTGTATGGTAAACTCGAATCAACGTTGTGTTTTGTATGTTCTTTGTAACAATGGCTTCCCGCTAAGCAGTCCAATTTTGAAAAGATGCGAACAGCTTTACGAATTCTGACGTATATATTTATGTAGGCTACTAACTTGTTGAACAATTATTTTAGTAAACCCGTTTCTATTTTAAATCAGTTGCAAAACAGGCGGCTTAAGTGTTAGAGTAGTTTGTCCTGCAGCTTACTCGCTCACTGGCAACTGTATAAGGAGAGAAGGTACAGGAGTGCAATCCGCTCGAACATGGTCTAGTTATTGGCGCAAAACTTTATTTTTTCTTTAAACTTCATTTGTCTCTCTTATGAGATGCATTCTGTACTTGGTGTCTTAAGTTGACTGCAAAACACTTCTTGGTGCATATTTTATTTATCGATCTTTGTCTTAACGCTGATAAAAATGGTTCATGGCAATTTCTCTTGACCTTGTTTGGAGTGTCCCTGGATGGAGGACAAGCGTAAGTTGTGTCCTGGTTGCGCAGATTCATTAAGTCCTTGATTGCACTTAGAAGCTGGAAACCATATAATACTTTAACTCGGTGACTGGTTTCAAGATGGCTACATGCTTGATCAAGCTGAAAGACCGTTTAAAATAGTTCGGCCAGCTTTTGAAACTCAATTATTGAAAAACTATTGTCGGTTTAATCAAACAGATAAGCGAAAAAAGCTCTCCTGTTGAAACCATGTGTTTGAACAGCGGTGAGCACAGAATACTAATGAGAGAAAGACGTTGAGGCGGAAAGATGGGATGTCTTTTCAATGGCATTGGATCCAATATCGGGAGGCTATTAGGCAACCTGGGGTAATGAATTCCTGAGACAATATTTCGGAAGAGACACGAAAGTGTACATATGTTGCTAATAAAAATATTGAGTAAAACGGACACGACTTTTATGCGTCAATTTCTGTGGCAATAGCCAGTCAATATTTAGTGAAGACGAGTGGATTAAAACGGACATTTCGACCGGAGAATATTAATACGCGAGCTAGCAGGCAGTCCTGGAATTTCAAAACATTGCCAATACTAATGGCAATTTGAAAACTATGTGACAAAATATGATTTCATTACATTCACCGTATAAGGAAATAAATTCCATTGGCGAATATTGAGCGTCTACTGACAGCCCTGAATCGCTATATGTAAAAATATTGCCTTCTTCCACGCTATGCCAGAAGAGCAGTGTTTCCAATGCAGGGAAACCAATACCACAATATAACATTAAGATGCATTGTGGGTGTAGATTCCCGTGTGGGGTGGTTAAACAGAACTTGTTATGAGTGTGCATTAAAAACAAAGTCTGGTTGTGTGGTTTTCGTCCGTCAGTAGAGGAGACATAGAAGTACTGCTCGTTCGCCCGTGCCACACGTTGTGAAGACGATTACCTGACAAATTTACCGATTGACCCAAGAAGTTGTATTCACCCCCGTGATATATAAGGCATCGAATGCGATTGCAGTTCGCCAAATTCCAAAAAATCATATGACCTGTATTGCGCAATGTTACAGTATTAACATGTGATAAATTAAAGTCAAACTCACGTATTAACAGCAAACCTGGACTTTAGCTTCCTCGTTGTTAAAATGACGATGGGCACTGCAATGAACAAAATTCTGTAAAACAATACTGGCCCAAAACATTATTTTACAATATTAAGTTATGATTGTGTTGTGAACAGAACAGATTGTCTTATTCAATTGAAACGTTGGTTGAGTTAACATATGTCATTAGGAACAAAGGGATTGAGCTTCACTAAATTATGTAGTGCATTTTGGCTCCCGCTTAGACATATTAGGCAAAGTGCATAGTCTTCATTGTATGATGTCGGTTATTTATCTACATATTGGTAGTGAACTAAATATCAACGTAAAACCATAACGAAACATGCAACAAACAGCCAACAACACAAAGTTTTGACTGAATCTTACTGCTGTGAAACCCAGACGTGGCTCAGTGGTAAACCGTTTTGGGCTGCGATGTAGGTTCAAATCTCCCACAAGACTCCCAACTACTTGTCGTACGCAGTGACTCTGGACATCACGGCGGTGTTTTAAAACGAGTCTTAGCCGTTTTAGGTAACGCAGAATAAAAAGTGGACATTCCGTTATATAAGTAGAATACCATTCAGTACAGAAGACAAATCAAACCAATAAATATGATATAATAACGAAGGCCATAATTTGCCGATGTTGCAGGTTGTCCATACAAAGTAATACGGGAAACTTTGGGCACATTAAATTTTTCCATCACGTGAGCTTGTTTGATAGTGTATATATCTAACAGGGCCACAATGGAAACTAGCTTCTATTGCTAGTTTGTCCATCACCCTGATGAAATAAAAGCTGTATTATTATTATTATAATTATAGGCTGGTGCTGTGCAATGGGTGTTTTGTTTTTGAAATGTTGCAATTGATCAAATAAGGCTGAGTTAACTCCAGATTAAGATTTTCTTAAATCTTTCTTTATCTGAATTCATAGAAAGGGCTGTACATAATTTGAATGTTATTATCATATCACTTTATTGATGTTGCAATATCGTCCAACTAATAATTAATTTTAATGTCTATAAAATTCCATAGATTTGATTGATCATTACCGGGGAATGAGGCAATATATCAAACTAAATAACAAATTGTTGCAAATCCCTATGCCTTGACAAAGACCACACAATTCCATGTTCTCGTGTTTTATATCTTTGTTCTCAATATCTGTTAAAGTTATCTGTAACTTTATCTAAAATATTACTGCGTTAGACGATATCTGTATTCATAACATTGGATGCAATTACCCATAATGAAATTAGTACCCATTAAAGTTACTGGAGATAGGATGTAGTTTCAAATCATGCAACATAATTATCATATCAGCTTAGCATACCATGAAGATAACTTAGAAATCTATATTCATTACCTTAACAATTTGATCTGTGCTGCTAAAGCCAAAGTTGTATCGCCCTTTTTCGAAAACCAGTCATTTTTAATCTCACCTAAGACATCACTTTGTGATTCTGCACGCGACAATTGGCTGCTACACATTCTCATAACGGTATTCTGGTGGCTGAATGTAATTAAGCTATTTTGCTGTTGGTACATTTAACTTTAGTTCCTATGTTTTGTATGTGCAAAGCTTGTTGTAATCAATATCTAACGCCCTCTACGTCAGATGTCTTCTCGGCAATGGCCAAGACACATGCAAGCAGGAGTCTCTAAAATAGACGGCCTCGGCGGATACTTGTGCAATGAGAGCGAGTGAATGAAGACGCCCTCTGAAAGGACACAGGCAATCAATTTTCCGTCCTTAAACCCATGTCTTCCAGGCTGCATTTCGAGTAGGTTAGACGTTTCTTACCAAAGAAACCTACAAATTGACAATAACGCCTGCAGACTTTAGACAACGATACAGCGTTAATGTGAGAACCACTAGCAGTGTTCCATGTCCAGGTGTTCACAACAGTGGACTCTCTCGTCTAGTGATAAGCTTTTTATGTGATCTCGTTTGCAGAAGAAATTCGGGGTTCAAGGCTACCAGGTTGTGCTTGCCCTTGCCAGGCTTATTGACAGCGCTCAGTGTCATGGGTGCGTCAACACCAGCCTAAATCCGCTTTCATCTCGAGGTAAGTTGCCTGTTAATTTGTCAGTGTGGTGAAAAAAGAGAAAGAGTATTTTTTTTAAGTGTGAGATCTTTCTGCCTCAATTAATTAAGTTCGTTTATTGAAACTCTGTGCCTGTAAATTGAATCGATTGACGTCCCTTTGAGTTTGTTAATTTGCGTAACAAACTTTGACTGCTCAGTTTTTTTAATCGTAACGTCTGTATATTGTTAACCTTCGTATTCATACATAGATCACTATATTTTTCTCGAAAGACTGAAATATAGTTAGTCATACATGGCGTAAACTGCAAATTAGCTAGACACCCGTTTTACATGTCTTTCATTGTTCATATTGCCAAAATTGGATATCGCCGTTGACGCCAGACAATATACCAATATATTCTTCCTCAGCGTTATTATTTCGTGGTCAATCCGAATTATACTCGTTTTGCTGTGTTCAGTTGAAGTGTCTCTTGGCTATGTTTTTGTTCGGTATAAAAGCTATTGGTTTGTTTATACTATATTCTCTGTTATTAACGCCTACTTCGTGTCTCCAGACACCGATTGCTTTCCAATACATGTGCTGGTCACAATATTACATTCGTTTAAAATGAAATAATTAGATCAGCTGGTCGGTATAGACAGCTGTGCCAGATCCTGCGAAAGTCCCCACTCGATTCCTAGATTTACCGTTCTACGGAATATAGATTAACGAATACATATCCAGCTAGAGACCCTTCATATTTTTAGATTATTTTGATGCTACTGCGTAACTGACCAACGTAAAGATCGCTACATGTGACATATCTGGCATTTTTCTGATTTTCTTAAAGCTGCTGACCCTGAAGAAATGTTGACAGCCTCGTGAGGGTTAGTTTAAGTGAGCTGCATTATTCGATATCCCACCTCCTAAAGACTATATTTTAAATACATATCTATCAAATCACAAAGCAGAAAAACGGCGAAGGACGGATATCAATACCAGCTTATTAATAAAAAATAGTATCAGGTCCCTGTGTTTCAGTTATTACTGATATTCTAATATAGGCGACATTTCTAACCGTGTATGTGGTAGAATATTAGATAGAAATCAGCGCCACCCATAAATAGACTTGTTTATCCAGCAATGCAAATTGTGTTTAAACTCAGTTGTCTTTTTGTTCCACAAGAATGGCGCATGGGTCGCTCTAAGAGTGGCTTAGTATAGTGGTGCCACTTTGCTATTGTGAAACTTAACTTTTCACCGACCTGTACCATTTAAAGTGCTTGTTTGATTGATAAGTGTTTAGCACACTTACGGATATATCATTTATATTGCGACTTTACACGCACAGTAATTGATGGAATAGAGGAAATACAACTCTTAAAAATAGAAACATTCCACAATCTCCTACAGTGACTGTGCCACGATGCGGACAACTAGCTCTACCGTTTGGTATATTTGAAGAATATCTAAATGCGGCATATTTAAAATCCTGTGACTGGATTTGTTACTGTCAGTGACGTCGAAGGTGATTTATTTTACTCATTCAGCTCACACGCCCTCATATAATTTAAGAAACCATAAGTACTGCGTAATACCCTTATCCATCCAACAAACACTCCAATGTCCCTCGACCAGTGCAATATATTTTTTTTTAAAATTGAATCCTTTATAAAACAAACGTAGTTTGAGCATTTGAGTGAATATGTCATTTTGGAAAGTTACAGAAAAAGGGTTGGTTTGTTAGTTTGATAGTGGTTAACGGGCGTACTCAGAAGTATTGTACTTTTGTGACGATAGATTGTCAATTTGTCCCTGTGCCTTACCTAGACATGGTGGAAAGGTGAAAGGAAACGGCGATTCCCAGAGCCACAAGGTATTACCTGAGGTCGACCTAGAGACTAGAACCTGCTAGCGGTACATCGACGAGGGATCAGTCACAGGAGAAAGGGAATTTGGGTTTTAAACAGAATTAATCTTTGATATGTTTTAATAAGCTGGAGTTCATGAACAAACCATGTATTTATTACCTCGTTATTTGTCAGCCAGTGTAAAAGTCTGGTAACCATCATACACCTGCTGAACTTTAAACTTATTACCACTATTATATAATAGCACACCTGCTCTTAGTTCGTAGAACCAACAGTGCATTGATAGTTTAAATTGTGGTTTACTTCCGCACTTCCTGAAATTAGTATCTAGATTTATTTATTGCCCGGAGCCAGTTTACTGTAGTAAATTGCTAAGGCTGGATAGGCAATAAGGTATCTTTTTATCGTGTGTATAGACCATTGGCCGTTAATACTTAATTAAAGCGTTTGATGATACATTTTAACAATTCAACGGTGTTACGTGTGCATTGATATCTTCGGGTAGTTGTTGTTGAAGAGCATGTAAAAGTTGTCCTCTTGATAGATTTGTTTTTGTGGTAATTTGCAGATGAAACGGAATGACTAAACATAGCCTAACAAAAATGCCAGACAATACAGCTGAAGAGGACAGCTTGATAAAACTGTGACAGACGAATTTGACCATGCACTGGGGCGCTGTGTAATCAATTAGTAGATTCCCATAAGGACGGATATTAATATTTAACACATTGAATGACACAGACAATGTCATAATTTGTTCGTTCCACCTTACTGACAATGTTAGCAGGCAGCCTTTGCACATTTCTTCTAGGGCGGTAAATATTTTATGGAAATGCTTCATACTGCATTAAAAGCGTTGTTCATAAAGAAGCGGGACAGTAACTATGTAATATGACCTAAATGATGTCGCTATGGCCCAATAGTGTGACAAATATGTGCTGTATGGACCATTTTATGTCGACCATTCGTTGTCATTGATAACCTTGTCTTAATTCAAAAACACATATCCTGTTTAAATCTTGCATAGCCTTCTAGTTAGAATTTCCATGGGGCCGTGGCTTTTTCCAAACAGCAGAATTAAGCCGGTCGACAACGCGTCGCGAAGGAGTCATTATTTTGTTTTAACTGGGGTCTTAAATACATGTCAGTTTGATACAGCTACATTTTTTAAGCAAACTACCGTGACTTATGTTTTCGAGAAATTCACCATCGAGAACTGCCGCAGTTGCAGTGAAGGGGGAGAGAGGGGGGGGAACAACCTAGTCTGTTAAGTTTTTTTCATAGTAATATCAAACATAAGATTTGGTCGTTTCCCCATAGAGCGGTAAAGGCTCAGCCCAACATATTCCTGCATGGAATATGCCACACACTATTGTTATTCATCATCATTTCTTTTTCTTTTTCTGCGCCAATATGTCAATTTTTTGCCGATTAGTGTCTTATTCTAGACACTATTTCTGAAGCTTCAGTCATTAAATGTGCTCCACAAGAAGTGTTTGTGGACAAACCTATCCGGGGAGTGGGCTTGTGTGAAAGTATTGTCAATTGTTCGGTTCATTTAGAATAGTGATTTTCCGATTTAATATACATGCATGGCTGGGATGCTAGTCTGTACATATCGGCAATATCGGACTTAAAGCTCATTTTATTATAATACGCCCTCGCGGCATTATAAGCATCCGAGTGTATTTTATTTAAAATGCCATTTTTTTCTTGCTTTGTTTGTACTTGTTTTCAGAAACATCGATATGGTTACCGGAAATAAAAATACACTTGTAACTAAAGAATCCGAAGTTACAGTTTTTTATGTCCGTAGTTTATTCCCTAGTATTAGTCGTTGATTCCACCAGAGATTTGTGTGACATATCATTTTAAAATATTTACTAAGGTCAATGCTAGTTAGCCATCTGGGATACCTTAAGCCCATTACGGTAATATAATTACAAACTGCAAAGTGGATTATACATGCTGACTGCACAGAATGTACATAAGTATCCATTGTCAACAAGGTGCCCATCAGTACTTTCTTATCGATATAGATTTATCCATACAATGTCTGTGAACCGAAGCTTTATCCAGTTTATATTATGGTGAGTAGATTTGACGTATGCTTATAGATTGTCATTCTCAGCATTTCCATTTGATGTTTCAATGTCACTGTTAAAGTGGAGCTAACTGAAGATCGACTAGCACTAGCTGCAAATCTACAGCAATATCATTTTAATAAAGCCTGTTTTATCACTCCTCTGGCACGGCTTTTTCTTTCTTGTAACTAGTTTATACAAATGGCCTTGATTGCTACGTTTATTAACTTGAATTTTATTTTCATATTTCATAATTGCTTCTAATATACTCAAATAATTTCTGGGTTACAGAATTTACCCCGGAAAAATGTAAAGTTTTTAGCGTTCAGAGTATTCTTTTTATTCAGATGCCTAGTACAGTTGCTCTAGCTAACACTTTGACACCTCCGGAGTGTACGAATATTTATAGTTTTGATGATACGACTACATGTACCAAACAAATTAAGTTTGATTGCTACCTTTACTAGAAAGACACATTCGAGTTAATACTTTACGTCTATACAGCGTAAAGAGACATCATCGTGGTTTTTAGACAATCGTATCTCGGTAAGCCTAATGACAGTTATGGCTCGCAATTGGCTATCACGAACAAAGATTGTCAATACGGCCGTTCTATTATGAGAAGTGGCTATTCAGTTTAGATTAAGCCTGTTATTTGAAGACTCGAAAGTGTTGATATGATGTGCTGGCTTATATCTGCGGTATTGATATGTGATAAATTCTGTGCACTACAGGGTTGTCTAAGGACAGAAAGTCTTGTAGATAGGATTACCAACCTTATGCAAGTGACTTCCTCTAACTGCATTGTCATAGAAACAAAGATTTATTCTCAAGGGTTTCAAGACAAAACTAGATTTCTGTATAACTATACATTTTTCCAGGATTTCACCATTTTGAAGTGCTTTTCAATCTGCGCTTGTGTTTTCTTCTTTGCTCCGTCTTAAAACTTGCCAATTTAATTTCTGCCTAAATCTTAGCATGTGGTGATTTGAAGTTTAACCAGTATTTTCTGTAATTACATTTATAAATAATACATAATTTATACATAATTATATGTATTTCAGAAATTGTATAATTTCTAAATGTCTTTTAAAACTTATAGTATTTTCTGGAGTTAATGGGTTCCTTGTTTTGCCATTTGTTATGTTTCTGCTGTCCACCTCTAAATTCGAGCTTCGAATATTTCATATTAACGCAAAGGGATTTATTGGGTTATAGATGCACTTCTAAAAACGTGATAGCCCGTCTTCCTGTGAAGCAAAAGGCAATGCTGCTTCTCGTTTCCTTATGTATTTTTGAACGAACGCATGTGTTGACATTGTTTTTGGTATATATATCTGTTTTTTAAACTGTTAACACTATCTCTTCAGCTGTCTAAAGCATGATTGATAAGCTTGTTGTTGAGTTGGGTTTGGCTGTTTTTATTATTATTCTTATTGTGCAGTAATATTGAAAGGCTGCTTCTTGATAAAAACATATTTGAGAAAGTATTTGACAGATACAATTTATACTCCAAGCAGTGTCGGGTGAACAGAGGGTCACGTGATATCACATGATCCTTTCACATTGTCCAAAGCAATATCAAATAACATTGTTTTTGTACGACATATCATATTCTACCGATGGCATTCAATTTTGAAGATTGTGTAAACTGTTGCTCTTCCATATTTTGTTAATCTCCTATATATTCAAAGACGATTGACAATTTCGTTATCGCAACTCCTCAGTTAACTGCAGTCTTTTCGTGTGACACCGATTCAGCCAAAACTATTGAAATTACCTTTGTAGTTTCTCATTATTGTTAATAAAGAATTGTAACAGTTTCCAAACAAACGAGTGACAGCCTATCGCAATGGAACTATGACTTATTCATTTGGCGAGAAGGCACCAAACAAACTGCGATGTGATACAAAGAAGTTTTCGTCTTTGATGTGACTGGATTTATTATTGGAATCAACATGGTATTGTAGAGGTTCAATATCAGTGTGGGTTGTAGACATAGCACGAGAATCTCCTGACGCGAAGACTTTACAACCGAAATCAGTGAATCTGTCACAAACGACAACAGCTCATTACTGCTATCCACCAAGTTAATGCATACAAAGCGACCAGCCTTGGCAACGTCTCGTCTCTGGAGTATACGAGCGGACAAAAACCGATATTGAAAAGTTTCTATTACAGGACGGATTAGAATGTGGAAAAGATACTTTAAAGCATTGTAATTTCAAGTAAATTAATTATTCACTGTTGAATACATTCCCAGGTTTTTATTTGTCCCAAGTAAGTGTTCCTATGTCGTTTTATGACAGATGCGTTCACATGTGGCGTGTTATTTGAAAGATTGCAGTAAAACACAAACTACAGTGTCTTTGTGTATTACTGTACAAAGAGAGACGAAATTGGTATTCTCGGAAAGGCTTCCCCACAGGAGATCATTATGATCTTTATTGGAAATATAGATGTGGGCAGTTGATTGAATCAGCCCAGTCACTTTGTCTAATATCACCTTTGTCGATTTGATTGTCGTGGTTGGGTTATTACTGGCCAACAACCAGTCAGTGCTGGGTCGTTAGCATCTTGGTGAAATCCTTCCAACTATAGATTCCAAAACAATTTATCAGTCTATGACATTCACCTATCAACTCAAATGAAACCATAACCCGCTCCGCTTCATAGCACCCCTCACATTTATTGGAGGGCTAAACAATTTTGATTTTATAGTTCAGTTAACTCCTCATCCAAATATAGAAATAAAACATTCAATTGTTCCCAAGAGACAGCTTCTGTCAAATGAAAGAAAGTTTCATCTTCTATAGATATACCGATATGTTAGAAAACTATGATTGATTACAGTCTAGTCGTTTCGTCTAACTCCAAAAACTGGTAAACTGAATTTTATCACTACAAAATATCACGGGTTCATGATTTATCTGCCCGCGTGTCCTGTTTCCAATATTCGACCACGTTTAGTTTCGTTCAATCACTGTGCTGTTTTTAATAGTTTTTCCCCAAAACGGTAGGTGAAGTAATTTTTTCATAGCATGGTAGACATTTCTTTTCTACATCAATGGCCACTCTGTACTTAAACTCGTTATTGCTTTACAGATGCGACAGCAGTGTTTGTACATCATAGCTGACATGAGTATGCGATCCCCTTTAAGCTACAATATACATTGTATACAGTCGGTAAAATCATGCCAAATATTATGTTGTTTTATACAATGATGCGTTTATATTTTGGTTCATATCTAACATGTATTTATCCCATTGGCTCAAATATCTTGACTAATTAAAAACGATCAATCATCTCTCGTTCTAGACAAACTGTCAAAGATAAGTAACTAAATAGGTATTAATATCGACTTGCTACCTGTATCTGGAGACATTTTTTAAGATATAGAAAATGTTCGGAATATGCACCCAACACAGACTTTTTCGGTGCCAGATTCTGATATTTGAATACAAAAGTAAAAATGTCTTTCATTAAGAAATTAACTGATTCCGCGTTGAATCTCAATGTGTATTACAGTGTTTAAATCCAATAAGCGTCTCTCTCTCTCTCTCTCTCAGTGTATTTTTGTTAAGGAAGGATGAGTGGGTTATTTTTTGTTTTCTGTTTTTAATCGGCTTGCCTTTGAATTGATCTTTTATTAACAGAATGACAAGTGAGATTCGAAATTTTAAGCTGTTTGCGATATAATATTAGATTGTGGTTATTTTTTGATTTCTCCAAGTTATAAAATCTACCACATTTCTCAAATGCAATTCAACACGCCGGAAAATGATAGTTATTTCTAGTTTGTTCCCGACTGACGAAGGACACATCTGACATTTGAGTCCAGCATATGTGTTGTCCTTTTGTATACTGGAAACTTATCTGAGAACGATTATAGAGTGATTCTGGTGTTTGGTTAAAGCAACAAGGCCTACATTATAACCGTTCGGTTTTCGTATGGTTTCAGATCAATATTGCGAAGAAGTCGCCAAGTATATCCTCGTGGGCTGTGTGTGTTGAATAGACCTTAACATGCCCGCTTGAAGGTCGCGAAGGTGCTACAAATTGTTTATTTTTTATAGTTTTTTCAAATGGTAAATATTCCCATAATTCCACAAAGCGAAGACCACTACTTGAGTTGTATTAGTATGAGGGAGACTGGGACGGCTGACGCTTACTATTTCCATAGTTCTCTCAAAGCTGTGTGATGTATTTGGTTTCCTTTTTTGGATGTCCTATCTTGTTATTGTGTGTGACCATTGCCGCCCAGGTTGGTTTCCTTCACCCATTATTTTGGCACGCTGCCAAATGAGTGAAATAACCTTTAATCCTCAAACAAACAATCGTGTTAGGACACGCCCTGACATTATCAAAATAATACAGGTTTCAGAATTGAATATCTTGATTTGTCACCTTGAGTCATCGATGTTTGCTGAGCGCGAGTTGTTACACTATATAACGCTTTCAGATGAGCGAAGGGAAGACAACTCTGACGGTAACTAGAAAAAAAATCCTCACATCCCATGCTCCAGCGTGCAACAATGCTATTGTTACACGGTATCAACATAAATCATATAATTTTTTGTTTTATACCACATGACATAATTTCAACCAATTGGAACAAAACATTTTTAACATGAGGTATAACAAAATTGTTCATGTCATAAAACACACAAAACAAGTAACCAAAACTAAATTTAGCATCTGTGGAACTTGATCTTCACTGGATAAATTCGATACAGTCATTGATTTACTAGTAACACATTTTATACGAAAGTGAAAAGACTTAAATAGAACCTTAACGTGTTTGATTGGGTTAACCAGATAGCTATACAATAACCCTGTTAGAAGTGTATTACGTGCATTGTATTACTTTATGTTTTTTCGTTTTCATCAACAGGCCATTAGTGTATAAAATGTTCCTAAAATGGACCTTAGCTAGGTGTCGTGATACGGACATCTCGTGTGCACTTAACACTGTCTTCTGATCGGTTATGTGGTGTTATAATTTATAAATTTATTAATATCAGTCTAATAATGGAAAATGTGGATCATCTAAGTTGTATAACAGTTGAAAGACAGACCATCTGTGGCCCCTTTCACAAAATGTCACAAGACGAAAAAATAGCCTACGATAAAATGTTGTCATGCTCAATCGTAGGCGTAAAACTTTCGTACGATATTTTATTGTCATACGACAGTTTGTGAAAATGGTTCCAGGTTGAAGAACACAGCAGATAATACTGCTGTTGATTATATCTTGATTAGAATATTGGTGGCCTCTAAACACGGATGTTTTGTGTTACCATTTTGTTACTTTATCAAAAGATAATGAAGGATAGCATCCTGATTTGAATTTCCAATGCCTTAAGCTTGTGCGAATTTCCGGTGGATTTAATAACACGCGGGATGGATCGGTGCACTTCTTTTGAAAAAACACAAATCGCTGATTGCTAATTCGGAGAGCTGTTGCTATAGTGTCATAGACGAATGGCGGACATGTCTTTGAGCAGTTAGATAACTTGATCACATAATGTGTGGATGTCGTGGTATAGCATGGATATACACTTTGAGAGCAAGATAATTGTTTACAGTCTCGAAATAGCACGATATCAGTGCAATGAGCACAATGCAGAGGCTATAATTACGTAACAAGAAACTTCTTTCAATGCTTTACTTCTTTAGTAATCTATTATATTTCAAGTAATTCTGATTGTTTGAATTCTAACTTCTCAACATACTTACCTAAGACCTACATGCATGTTTTAAAATTGAATTGAATTTTTAACTTTAGATATTTTTGTATATAATTATAATATGTACTATGTAAGGTTTTCCAAAGTAACTATCGTGTTGAACTGAATAGTTGTTTGATCAGTGGATGTAGATACAACGGTTGTTTGAGAGAGCTGTTTCTATTCATTTACTTTTTACGAGCTGTTTGTCTTTGAGAGTTTAAAAGAGTCACGTTTTGGCTGTAATCGTCTTATTTGGCCCAGCTGGTTACACGATTCAGTGCCAATTCCACACGGTCTTTGTTAACTTTTCCGGTCTCGCTCTATTTTACCTCAGGCCCTTGTTTGTCCATGGCACGTACAAGCTGTCATTTTCTACTGGCGTGTTAAATCTAACTGTCATTTTTACTTTTATTTATTCTGCGTTACGTAACAGTTTACGCTTCCTTCTCCCTATTGGAGTTAAGCGTTACCTGCACCTGTTGTGAAAATCATACTTTATCGATGCTATCGTAGACTTGCTGTGACTTATCAAGTCTGGGAATATTTTGAGATAGACGCGTGTACCTTTTTTTATGGAATTACACATAGCGGTTTCTGTGTATGTGTAGGCCTATAGTCTGAGTGGATGGAGGCATCCGATTTGGTACTAATTTGAATTACCTGTTAATAATGATGAGGATCATTCGGCCGCAAAGAATAACTTACAGTGCTTACAACCTTCGTCATTATATTTATTTCCAGTTTTGGAGGCTTCATTATTAATGGCGATCCCTCTAAAAAAATGATCAACGTAGGCGGCAAATATATACTGGAGGACACATAGCAGTGACGTTAAAGTCCTTTTCGTATATTGAATAGGTTATATTTTTTGTTATCCGAAAAACCAGACTTCACTGATATTGATTTAATGGTGACAAAATTGAGGCATGGCCAATGAAGCGCAAATGCAATCAGTCTGTATGACAACCGCTGACAGCATCAAAGACAACTTGAGAAACAACAACATCAAAGGGTCACTTTTGTAGTCGCCATGGTAACAGTAAATGTAGCGCCAATTTTGGATAGCGTGCACGCGCGACGGCTTCTAATTGGATGATATCGTGTACTATTCTTATCCCAAAAATCGCCTTCTGTGCTAGATTCATAATCACCCCACATACCTTGACTACATGTATATTCAACTTAATGTGAATTAACAAATATAAACTAGGCTATAAAAGCTATATTTTGGTTGTGAAAGCGCAGCCATCGATAATACTGACGAGCACAAAAATAGTATTGTATCATTTGGTACCATGATGGATTAGACATGGAACAACTACTGTGACTAACCACTTTCTCAATATGACAAATACAATCGATATCAGGTTTATATTAAGACTACATATGTTACATTTTTTGCACGAGAAATTGTTAAACACGTGGATCAAGATGAAAGGATAGAATGCAATGATCTAATAACTACAGTCCAAATTGTATTGATTTGTACAAGACTTGTTGATTCATTGATTTTAATTAGCATAGAGGTAATGGTGCTCTGATACTTTCTTGGTGTTTTAATTTAATTTAAGCTCAATTGTTGCTTCGACAAAATCGTATTAATCTTTCCATGGACATGTTAAAATGTCATACTGGTTTTATTTTTTGTATTATTATTAGTTCAACATTGACTTAATGTCAGAACAATTACACAGGTGATCCACACCTATAGATGCCGTCCCCATAAAATAGTAATTGGATAACATTATTTACAATAATGACATGGAACAAGTGTAAAATAATATATTCGATAAGAACAAATAAGGTTTTTTGTTTTGTTTTTGTTGTTGACATCTTCAAGGTAACATTTTCAACAACCAGGTAGAAATTGTATCATGTTAAAAATTTGCCTTGTTAATATCAAAATAAGGTTTTGTTAAATTGGTTTTAAAATGATTTTAAAAATGTTTGTTTGATTTCAAAACTATTTCTAACAATTTAAATCTTGCGTTTTACTGTTTGGTTAACATGTGGTTGAATATTACCGGGGCCATTTTATTTTAAAGTAGCTACAGGTCTTTGAATGGAAGTGAATGTATATAACATTACATGTGTACCATACTAACCAGTGCAGAGTAACACATGGAGAATTCGACGTTAAACACCAATCAAACAAACAATCAAGCGAACTGCAACTCTGACTTCTGCTGTTGTTGGGTAGTTTCTGTAAGGTTCTTTCCGGTATTCCAGCATATCATTATCACCATTATCACCATATCCTGTAGTACGGCGATACCTACTAATCAAACAATCAAACATCAGTCTAACCAAAATGCCATGTATTGCACATGTCTTTGCTAATGAATATGTATTTGTTTTGTTTTCTACACTCTTACAAATACTGGTTCTTTGAAGGTTCTGTAGAAAAGATGTTGGTTCTGTATGAAACCATTACGACAAAAACAGTTGCGGTGAAGGTTCCAAACAGAACTATAAAAAATGATTCCACCAGAGCCATGACTCAAGAAGCTTAAAGGGTTCCAATAGAGCCATATTGCCTAAGAGTGTTAACCAACTAAAATATCAATTATGAAAAAAGATTTGATTTTAAAGTTGGTAGCTCAAAAGTGTGTCGCGAACTTATATCTCCGCCTTTACATGAAATTGACCGTACTGAAATTAAACTGACACAAGGCACAGCCTACTTGGTGACCTTCTGTACAGATCTTAACGAAAAGTCTTTAGACTTTATTTAAGGGGAATATGGTCATTATAGATTCTTAAATGCAATTATATAACCTTCTGGCCATGCTATACAAAGACATGGAAATTACAGACCAGTCTCTGGTTTTCAATTAGTCTTTTGTCTGATAATTGTCTGACCAGGTTTATCGATCTCCTTGGAGTTATTGCTCTGTTATTAACGTGTTCAGGCAGTAAAAACGTTGTACAAAAATACAACTAGTGAATGGATTCCATTTTGAGTGAAATTGGCAATTTGTCTCCGCAACTGTTTCTGTAGTCTCTCAATGGGACGTGTTAATTGTTTTCAAATGTTCGAGCGCATGCAGTCAGTTCAAGCCCAATTCTTAATTTAATAATCACCCTATCCGAGGAGTATAGAGTCTCAACTAGGCCTGTTATTGATGGCATTACTACTGAGCTGGTCATGCTACTGCCAAGTTATTGTACTCAGTAATGAAGTGAATATTGACGTGGTCCAGTCACTCTATCTGTTTATTGTCACCTCCTATCTTCTCCCGACGTGATGGTCAGCTTGCTGCCATAATAGGGCACCTGGCTTTTCCTTTGATTGTCTATCTCCAGCTGACCAGTTACACGGAGCAATCCTATAGGCGGAAATCAAATCTGCTCAATCGGTTTTGATGGTCTACTTTGCTGGCGTGGATAAGTTAATTTCCCTTGTATTCCCTTCCCATATACAATGCCTCGACTATAAATTTTCCAAAGGGTATAGGTTCGCTTACGCCAACATGCTCACGGGACAGTTCCCTTGTCTCATAAAACACACAGTTGACCTACAGGGATAGAAGGGGTGTCAGTATCCTTATGTACAATGTCTGTCACCTCAACCCCGAACTTTTGTGAACCATAGAGTTCAATGTGAACAAAATAATGTTTTAAGTCAGTTAATCAGGAAACAGTAATCATCGTGTTGCCATTTGGATTAAAGTATACGTTGGCTCTTCACCTAAGTTGTCATTTTCTCCATTTGTAGAATATGTACAAATGTAGGTAAGAAGATAAATCGGATAATACGCACAAATTGCAATAAAAGGATATAAATGTTTTGAGGAATCCCATGACCCGAAGGGCGAAGCCGGTTACTGGTGAAGTTTTTATATCAATTAGGCGTATTGTTTGTCATAGTGTAATTCATTCTACAAATTGACTGATTCATAGTGCATTTTATAGGATGTTCTTACGATATAGGTCATTTCATGCCTATATCAAGGTAGTCCTATCACATATCAAGACATCCGGGAGGTACATGTAGGTCTATCACATGTCAAGACATTCAGGACGTAAGCCCATCACATGTCAAGACACCCAAGAGGTAGGTCTATCGCATGTTAAGACATCCAGGAGGTACATGTAGGTCTATCGCATATTAATACAGCCGATAGGTAGGTCTATCGCATGTCAAGACATCCAGGAGCTAGTTCAATCACATGCCAAGATAATGAGGAGGTAGATCTGTCCCATATCAATATATCCAGGAGATAGGCCTATCGCGTATCAAGACATCCATGAGGTGTATTTACACATGTCAGGATATCCAGGATGTAGGCCCATCACATGTCAAGTCATTCAGGAGGTGGATCGATTACAAGTTAAGACATCGAGTATGTAGATGTATCACGTCGAGACATCCATGCTTTAGAACTATCACACACATGTCGAGACATCCTGGATGTTGGCCTATCACACGTCAAAACATCCAGGAGGTAGATCTATCACAGTTCAAGATACAACTATCACATGTCGAGACATCCAAGGGGTAGGTCTATCACGCGTCAATACATCCAGGAAGCAGATCTATCACATGTCTAGACAACCAGGAGATAGGTCTATCGCAAATCAATACATATAAAAGGTAGGTCTATCGCATGTCAAGACATCCAGGAGGTAGATCTATCACGTATCAAGACATCCAGGCATATAGGCATATCGAGTATCAAAACATCCATTAGGTATATCTACACATGTCAAGACATCCAAGATATAGGCATATCACATGTCAAGTCATCCAGGATGTAGGTCCACCACATGTCAAGTCATCCAGTATGTAGGCATATCACATGTCAAGTCATCCAGAATGAAGGCCTATCACATGTCAAGACATCCGGGAGGTAGACCGATTACAAGTCAAGACATCCAGTATGTTGATGTATCACATGTCAAGACATCCAGTATGTAGGCCTATCACATGTCAAGACATCCTGTATGTAGATGTATCACATGTCAAAACATCCAGTATGTAGAACTATTATGCATATGTCGGGACATGCTGGATGTTGGCCTACCACACGTCGAGACATCAAGGAGATAGGCCTATCACGTATCAAGACATCCAGGATGTAGGCATATCACATGTCACGACATCCAGGATGTAAACGTTTCACATGTTATGTCATCCCGAATGTAGGACTATCACATGTCAAGTCATCAATAATGTAGGACAACCACATGCCAAGACATCCAGGATGTAGGCATATCACATGTCAAGACACCCAGGAGGTAGATCGATTACAAGTCAAGACATCCAGTATGTAGATTATCACATGCCAAGACATCCAGGATGTAGAACTATCACACACATGTCGAGACATCCTGGATGTTGGCATATCACACGTCAAGACATCCAGGAGGTAGATCTGTCACATCTTAAGACATCCTGGAGATAGAACTACCACATGTCTATGCATCCAGGAGGAAGGCATATATCATGTCAAGACATCCAGGAAGCAAATCTATAACATGTCGAGACATCCAGAAGGAAGTCTTATCACATGTGAGGACATCCAGGAGGTAGATTTATCACGTAAAGACATGCAGAAGGTAGAACTATCACGTCAAGACATCCAGGAAGCAGCTCTATCACCTGTCAAGACATCCAGGATGTAGAGCTATCACATGTCGAAGTAAATAGGGTATACATGTAAGCGAAACAATCAATTATAGTAACAGTGTTTATCAAGTAGTATGTGTAAGAGTGCCAGCCTTGCTTGATAAATCTCGCTTTGAACCTTCTCACACCATGCTTAATTGGCACTTGTGTTTTTTTTTTTAATTTTAACTACCTCTTCAACTTGTTTAATGGAGGTGTAAAACATCCTAGCTTACGGTGAACAGGTTATGGTTTTTAAGATGTTTCTAAAGAAAAAGACATACACTTATACTGTCGCGGGCGGAAGTATCATGCTATAATTTAATGCAGTCGGTCAACATCTAATACATTTTTCACGTAGATATGTAGACAGGTAAACAACTCAATTTACTGTGTGAAGGGTGGAGTATGGTACTAATGAGTTTGTACCGGGATATAAAGTGCCTTAACTAGGAGACTGTCAACTCCAATCATAATGACGTCAAGTGAAATGCCTGTGTCGTCTAATGGCATTAGATTGCAATAATTTCGCTCTATCAATGAGATTGGCTTTCCCTATTTTATAGACGACCGTGGAAGAAGCCTGGGAAGCTTCCACACGTCTTACTTGAATGCGTGTCACGTTATTCCAGTCTACTCTTATCACTCAGCTCAATATACAACTACTAGAAATTCTTGAAAGTTCCTTAAACTTACGGCGAACGATCTGTATTGAAATGTCCCCATCGAACCCAAGCATTATTAACGTACACAGTTTCGCGTTAAACAGAAAGTGCCTTAAATAGGCGACATGACTTTTGTAAATGAGAAATGCCTGATTAAGAATGTTCTATATATATCGTACACACATATAAATATGCGTTTTATGCAACTAATGTGTTGATTGAATATCGACTCATTTGACACTACACCATTTACACATTATGTCAAATTAGAAGGGGTCGCGACTCAACCTCAAAACAACAACAACAACAGTAATTAAAATCCTAGACGGAAATTACGTCCTCTTTTCTATTAAGCCGCAGTATTGTATTACATTATATGTGTATTTGTTGGAGACTGTTCTGTTATAAATCATACGTGGATGAGAAATATGATATATTTGTAGGTAGTTATTAAACAGACGGCTGTTCCAGAAGGGACTATTTGTGTGTGTGGTTGACTGGAGACAGGATGTTAATCAATCTCTAAATGATAACTATGGGCAGTCCGTCTACGTTGTCGGGATAATCACAGTATTTTAAATAGCTCTTTATTTCCCTCTTTGCTGCATTACGGACATAATCTTTCATGGTAGAGGAGATTATCCGGTACTGAAGCCAAACAGCATCAAAGTCACCTCACCTTCTATCTTGTAACTTTGTTCATATAAGGAACTCTCCGACATTTCCAAACTAAGCCTTGTAAATGCTTTCCTGTTTGTTCTCTGTTACATGCGCTTTAATACCAAATCGATCTTTGAAGCGCTTGATTAATGCGATGCAGACGTATATGTAAGCAACCAGAATCACAATGGATGTAGATTATACTTCACAGCAATTTATTTACGTAGCAGGGCACATATTTGGTTTATATTAGAGCGATAAAGACATGTTTAACTAATCGGCGAAATCCTTGTGAAAGAACGCAGCCTGCTCTTTGGCAATACCATTTTTTAGTTTTTTCATTTTACTGATTAGTTTCTCTCTTACCACTTCCAAGAGTGGTAAGGCAAATGATTATATGGGGTTGTAAGCTATGAAGCAAGCGCGAGATGGGTAACAATGTCGCACTGCTCATCAGAGTTCTATCCAATTAGAACACGCATTGCGGTCACCTGACTATTAAGGAGTGACGCGGAACGGAAAAAGCCGGCAGTCGAATACACAGATAACATTTGTGAGAAGAAATCTCAGCCAATAATGTGTGACAATGTTGCACTGCTTTTCAGAGTTATATCCAATTAGAACACGCGTTGCGGTCAGCTGACAATTAAGGAGTGACGCCGAACGGAAAAGGCCGGCAGTCGAATACACAGATAACATTTGTGAGAAGAAATCTCAGCAAATGATGTGTGACAATGTCGCACTGCTCTGCAGAGCTCTATCCAATTAGAACACGCATTGCGGTCAGCTGACAATTAAGGAGTGACGCCGAACGGAAAAGGACGGTAGTCGAATACACAGAAATCTCAGCCAAATTTTGTTGCCATATCTTGTTCATATAAGATTTTTCTATCTTCTTTTTACATTTGACCATATTTTGGCGTGTTGCTTAAAATCGGTTGATAATCTAACTTGTGAGGGATTGTATAGGGTATTAAAGTCCTGTTAGTATAACATGATCGGCGATGGGCTGTCGTAACCAGTCGAGGTTAAACTAATATAGACAACAATGCACAATTGCTGGCGGGTTGAAGCCCAGTGACGGCACCAACTTGCTGAGATAATTACGCTATCATGTCGAATAGTTGGGTGCATATTATACTTTTTCCACTTGGAAACAAATCGTGCGCATACAAATGGTTGGTTTGCTGCAGGGTAAACCCAAAGAACAACTCTTTTTCTCTAAGGAGATGACTCTTTAACAGCTAATCTCTTTAAGGGATGTTCTATAAAAAGTTGTGCTTAAAGGGGGGAAAGGAATAACAAGCGCGTGCCAAAACAATTTAGATCATGATTAATAATTTCATACAAGTTAAATGATAGAATCAAACTTAATCTAGATTTATTTATGGCACTCACTTGTTGTATACCTCCCCACCCCCCTTCAAGTAGTACAGTAAAGAATGTGTGTACAAAAAAGTGATACCCCAATACTGCAGTGCAATGCCACCTTGTGAAATCATTGAAAGCTGGAATGGAATGACACTATATACGACCTTTTTCTGTTTTCTGGCTTTAAAATAAAGTTGAACAACCAAGCTCAACCATACACAATATCTTTTTCTCTCAGTATAAATAAAAGTTACATTGGATTTTTTTTTCTCCCCCAGGTGTTAAAACGTTTGAGATGCTGCAAGTTTTACGTCCAAGAAGTGACTGATGCGATAAAACTCAATAGGCAGCTTCAAGGTAAGGACATGACCAATATGGTGTCTGACCTAATATATTAGCTTTCTCGTTGTGGTTATTGATACAGGTTATTGCCTAAAGCTGAAATATTAAGGTCTGGCAGTCACTGCAAATATATTCCTAAGAAGCAAATATATTTTTACTTTAATAAATAGGTTTGGTATTACTATTTGTGGCTTATAAGATTTGATTTATCATATATTTCTATTGTGAAGAAATAAATTTTGCTTGTCTTAACCGGGATTTGAATTCGGGGTCTGGCCAGCAAGGCTATCATCACTGTTTAATATCACTGCCTAGAGTTGCTCAAATGCACTTTAACGCCGAACTACAATTGTGTGACGTCCAAATATAATCCTTGTTTTAGTGGCATTTAGAAGCAGTAGCAGTAACATAAAACGACTCTATGGATTTCATAAATATAGAAGTTGAAATCCATAGAATTGTGTTATGTTAAAATATAATCCTCTGTATATGACTACTCAAGTAGACTTAGTAGTAGCACTTTTATATTAAACTGGTGGATTTTAGTATTAGCTTTCGTAAATGTCAAATTTAGATCTTCGCATGTACACAGGAAACTTTAAACGTTAGAGAGGTGTTAAGTATGGGTAAGTATGTTGCTGTACAACATTTGTACACAAGCATTCAATGCAATTATTAATTGATATGTATTTAAACAACTACATTCGTGAGCCGATTAATTGTTTGAGAATCAATTCCGCGACACCTGGACTTTTTATGACAACGTTTCATACCCTCGTGGCGGGTCGCAAGCTAGAACGGTGTTTCCATGCTGGACTACCCAAAATACGGTTTGCTTGTAGGGACTTCACACTTTTATTTTTTTGTTATTGTAAAACTGTTCACAAACGTGGCTTGATGAATTAATCGGCAAAACAAATTTAAATAAACTTTTCCTATTAATCGTAGTAACAATTCATTTTAAAGACAGGGAGAACCCCATAGGCATAGGGGAAATCATGCCTCTGCACGGCTTTGGGGTTTTTTATCCTGTGAAAAATAAGATATGGCTCGATTTCTTAAGACCGAGTCCCGACGAAGTCATTGAATGACAATCAATGATTATGAGGTCTAGAAGGTGTACTCTAAAGAATGCCTGCTGCTGGTCCATATACATTACTCATTTATGGGGTCGCGGGTTCGAATCCCGAGGACCCCACGCGTGTTGGTAGGCAATCCACAGGTCGTGGGTTTTCTTAGTTGAAATCGATATAAATCGATCAATTAATCAATTAATAGTTAATCGAAAGGTTTAGTACCGATTTGAGTAGCCTCCGTTGGTTATTTTCAAAGTATAGCTTATATAGCCAATATCACATTTTTAAGTTTATGGAATATAGTTGGAAAGACATGTATATTTTTGATCATGTATGTAGATATGTATAAATTGCAATTAAGTTTTATCATGTATGTATTTATGCTGATCAGATTTAAACTGTTACCAGCCCAGTTGGTTTAATATTTAGCCGCAACATTAATACAAATTCCAAAATGACGTCGCTGTTGCGGAAAGTAGCGAAAGATAAAGCATTTGATTAAACCATACCAGTATCGACAGTGTGGTCAACAAATGAAAATAGCAGCATCCTTTACTGTCACTAATGAACTATAAGTTATTACATACAGTCGAAGGGTTTACAATATTTAAAAAAATGATGTCCGACATTTTCACTTAGTCTGCGTCAACTGGTCCCAATCTCTCAAACACACGTGGGCGCAAATGCGTTATTTGACGCAAAGCATAAAGGTGTATCTTGACCAGAGGGTATCCCGTCTCGATGTTTTGCAAAGGGCAGTGTTGGCTGTGCGACAGAACTGGTTATTCCGGTTTAAACATAGTTCACGATCCTTTTAAAAAATTTATAAATATCCTGGCCTTCTGGTCAAGAAATAAACACGTAAGCCAAAAACGTCATCCGTTAAATGACAAGGGCTACACAATGTGTTAGGGTAACGTGAGGTTACACTGGAAGTAGAATTCATACCGATTTTTTACAAAGTTGGTAGGTGATTGGTTAAACTTCGGCTGAGGACAGTGTTGACTGTCAATAAGGAAAACGGTACGGCTATGTCGTAGAGTAGTTAATGTCGATGAGTCAGCTTTAGGAAATTTTTCAGAGCTGAAGTAGAATTTTCCTAACCAGGCGAAAATCATAATTTTAACTAACTCAACGTAGATAAACGTTTAACAAACGTGGTGTATCCTTTCAATATTTTAAGAGATCAAAAACATGAGTGCGTGCTGTCCAATCTGTGAATTAATAATTTACACAATGTTTAAAAAATAAGTAGAATGTTCCTATACATGTATGGAGTACAATTTGAACGATTCAATCAGACATCTGTCTATGCTCCCAGTGTATCTGATTGAAGTGTCTAGCGGTCATTCACCTCATATATATTCTTTAGCCCAGTGCAAATTACCAGTATTAAATTCAACCATTTCCTCATTTATATTAATATCATTTTGCACTGTTTGACATGATATTGATAGGATTAAAGCTTATTAAATAAAACATGTTAGTTGTTCTCCTGGAATCGCCTACAGTACACGATACCTTTTCTATCAATTTTAAGTTACATACCCGATAGTTCCGTGTTGGCTGAAAATAGGCGTAGCCCTGTGTATTAACTTTTATTAACAGAATCTACCCACGCCAGTGTTCCAATTACAATTATTTCTCGCATTTACAAACTTTGCCTGCCTAGTAACTTTTAGGATAGAGTAATGTTCATGAGGTAAAACACAAATGAAGTTGTATCCTTGCTTTTTTCTAAGCACATTCCTGTTAACACTACTATTACATTGACCAGATGCGGAAAACAGTGAACAATAAAACTAATGCTACCAGGAGAATATTTAAAGCCTATTTCGACAGAAGCAGTAATTTTATGAAAATACCATCAAACGAAATCATTGGATGGCCAGTGAGGTGTTTTTCCATTTCATTGAATTTCCTGGAGAATAGAGGCCCGCGAATTTTGATGTCTCCCCGGTTAACCATCTATCTTAATTGTATAACGACATTATCCACGCTAAATTGATGGCTGCTTGTGATATTAAACTAGGAAATAAAAATGCGTCTTGAGCTTGTCTTTCAATTTCCCCAAGACTGTCTCTCCAGACAGGTTAGCTAAAGGAGGACTGGTTTGTATTGAATTAAGTTGGCGCATCTGCTTGAAACGGAACCGTCGAACATCTGGCGTGGACTCTTGGTCGAGCTTTATAAGCATTCGCTATCATTCAGGTTCCGTTCTCTGTTAATGGACAAAATACTTGTAAAAATCAAGCACGAATTAACAATTTATATACATGTCGGCAGCACATTAAATCCATTCGCTTCAGTGTAATAGGAAAACATCCTAGTTAACATTATCTTGATTCGAACTTTTTACTAACCTCTTAAAACAGTCTTGGAACGTTATTCAAGACTGTTAAATATTGTTCGCATTTAGATAAACATTTGAACAAATCAAGCCGATGTGTGCATATTCGTCAGGCAATATTGTGTACAGTTGATCGGTTAATTCATTGCACAACGATATCAATATTAATACAAGAAATACAATATCAACAGCTATTTCAACAGCTTACGTTTCTAGATAGCAAGCACTATGTCTTTGATGGTAGCCACATGTGGTAGTCAACTGTTTAGCGGGAGGTTGACAGGAGATTCCTGTTGCCCAGGGGTCCAGTTGCTCAAAACCAAGATTAGTTGCCAATAGCAGATTAATCCACTAATCCAGGATAAGAGCCAGGTCTTCAACATGGAGTGACGTCATCTAATCTAGGATTAAAATTAATAGTGCTTTGAACAACTGTTCCCTGGTGCTCTCCGAGATGAAGCATGAAGCCGATCTGTTTTGTGAGGTTTTTTGTTATTACGTTCTCGGATTGTCCTGTATTGTCTTTGTTTATTGCCTGTGGGGTCAAGTATGAATCGACCCATTTGGCTGGCACGCCGTCATGTGAGTGAAATAACCTCAAGTACGGCGAAAAACCAGAATCAAACAAACAAACAATCTCTCTTTTTAAGCTTTCAGTACATTCTGGTTCTATATAGAATGCACATTTTTGATGAATTCAAT
>JAQQZZ010032153.1:0-10700 GCA_030265115.1 Mopalia vespertina | reverse complement strand
CTGGGAGCCGCCCAGGGGGCGGGGAGGACTCCAAGAAAAAAGTGCGCCAGAACCCCCACCCCTTATACTACTCAACTAACAAGCGACAAACGGTCGTGTCCAAGCTCATGTCACCCCATTTGACTTACAGATTTGATTGAATGTAATATAATTTACAAAAAGTAAACTTTCAGAAAATAAAACATTTTTAAAATTCACTATATAACATAAACCACCCATGCGAGGTTTCATCCGTACGTCTTACTACGGAACCCCAATTAATTTCGGCAAAAAATAAAACGTTATGGATCTTAAGTCAAATCAAAAGGGCAATCGAAGTTTTGTCTTCTGTTTAAAATAAGTCAGTAATAGCTACAGCTGGGACCATTGGTACTGTGACAAGAATGCGCTCTGTAAACACTGAAAAAGGATGAAAGTTATTCAGTTTTTGCGAGCATGTTGCAGTCTTTGTCGAGAACTTGGAGAATAATCTAAATCATCAGAACTACTAAATAAACTTTGCCCCTTAATGTTAGATCAAACATAGGCTGAATTATTAGCCAGTCGTTTAATGCCTATTCGAGACAATTAATATTTTGGCAGATTCTACATTGAAGCATGCGTATTCCTGGAAAAAGGTTCATGGTAAACACTTCAAACTTCGCGCATTTTAAAAAGAAAATATGTTCATTTAACCTTTGCACCGTTTTTGTCAATATCAACAAGATTTTTACGAATGTTTTCCAAAAGATATATTTTGAGTTTGTTTTTAACTTCGAAAGAAAAATAGTAAACTGAAAGGGTTCTAAACACACTGGCAAAAAAGAACTCTGTTTCAGTTCTTAAGTAATTCTGCCTAATAAAGTTATTTATTTTGTTCTATTGTGGTGTCTGAGAAATGAACCACCAAAACACTGTATTTTCTCTTGACATTAATTCAATTTTCAAAAGTTTCAAAGTTAATCCTTGAGATTCACTAAATATACGTTTTCGTATTTGTGAATATCTAAAGTTTTCCCGAATATATACATGCGTAATGTTCCGGCCTCTATTCTACACCATAATGGGCTTGGAGAAAATCCCCCCTCCTCCACAAAAAGCACTGAAATTATCGTTCCAGGAATACCTTAATACTTGTTTCTCTACAGCTCCAGACGATATCTTGATTTAGCCTTACATAATGAAACTAGATGCTTTCATCCTTAACCTTAAGGTATGACCCAGTGTTGAGGTGGTTTAGTATGTTTCCGTTGATTGGAATAAGTCCTGGATGGGTTAGATTACAACAAACTTATATAATGTAATAACTGGAGTGAGGCCCACAATGCTTTCTCGTAACCCTCAATTGAAAACAACAAAAGTCAAGGATTATCGTAGTCATATGCCATCACCAGAGAGTTTGTCTTTTAGTACACACGTTCTGAACATTGGGAGATAATTGCCCTCATGCCGTTAACATACACATCAAACAATTAAAACGACCACATCGACCTTAACATCTCGCTCAAACAATTAGTCAGAAATGACTTATTAAATTAGCCAAAGGTCTTTGTTCTGCCAAAGAAATAATCAATATACAATTGAAATCGGAATTGATTGCACTCGTAAACCGATCCATTCTTTCTGGGAAGGATGTTGACATTCAGCTTTCTTTTTTAAAAAATCCTCGGAAAACAAAAATTGTTTTTAGGCCGCCGACCCGTTGGACGATCTCCCGACCCAAGGCTCCCCAACCAAGCATAAAAGGTCGTACGTAAAGCGCTCCTACATCCGCATTCCCGTCAATCTGTAATGGATTGACGATGGGATTGCGATGTCTTAACGCTAAAAATTGAACAAAAAATACTCCTGGCTGGCTGAAGAGTCACTAACAATTTCATTCAGACGTGCACATCGATTTACTTTTTAGCTTGCCGTTGTAGGTAGAGACTTGCCTGTGTGCTGAGTTCTAATAATATCGATATGAGAGCTCTTGTGTGTGGTGAGACAGCGTATTCGTAATTGTTCAGTTAAGTATATTTTGGTGACTCTCGTTATGTTGTTATTTGTCTACAACCTACATTTTGGTGGCAGCGGTCATTATGCATTTTACGCGGACAGACGTTCGTCGTGTTATAATTATAGACAGCTGTTCAATTCTGATATTTCGTGCATCTCGCCGAAGTCCCGGGTAGATTACCTAGGGTACAGTTAGTGTTTAGTTAGTCCAACTTGTGAGAATCACAGTATCATCGCAGAAGCGATGCAACAGTCTAAACTACCGGTGTTTGACCCAAAGACTACAGCATTTCAACAATACATTGAGGATGTATACGAGATTCGTTCTTGGGGACTGAATTGGTGTGCAGGGCAAAAACTACGTGGTTTAACTGTAGTGTTGCCACCTGGCTGGTGCATTCATGTATTTCGTGATATTAAACCGGAATGCAAACGTGAGTATGACACTCTTAAATCACACTTAATTGCGCAAATTGATCGAACTTCAGACGAAAAGCAATCTGCAGCTACTCAATTTCACCAACTGTGTCAGAAATCTGTTGAAAACATAGATGATTACTCGCATAGACTCCATGTTAAAGTTGACGCACAATACCCAACCTTTGCAAAGTCTAACAAAGATGAGTTGTGTGCCAAAGATTTCTTGATGGTTTGAGAAATGATAAACTCAAAGAACAATTAAACATCGTATTGTGTCAACGGAGTAATGGTGTACAACCTGGTGACAAAGGTGTGCGTGCAGTGTGTGAGTACGCCGTTCCTAAATCCTGGGAAGAGATTCGTTCTTTTCTTGAATTGTGTACATATTTCCAACAATTTATTCCAAGTTTTTCTGAGCTTGTGTTACCGCTTAGTAAAGTGGTCTGTTTACTGAAATATTCATGGAGTAATGCCCAGCAAAATGCTTTCGAAAAGCGTAAGACATGTTTTATATCAGAGCCCGTGTTGAAGCATCCTGATTTCTCAGAGAAATCTCAAAAGTTTATCGTATGAACAGACGCCAGTCAAACAGGCCTCGCTGGTGTCCTATAACAAGCTGATCAGGATGGGTTTGAACATCCCATTTGTTATTCACCAAAGAAACTGTCCAAAACAGAGAGGAATTAGTCTGCAGTGTATCGCAAAGCTCTTGGTGTTATTTGGGCCATTCGAAAATTTCGAGAGTGTGTTTGGGAGAAAATTCGTTCTTCGTACTGATCACAAACCATTGACATTCATGCAAAGTTCAAACACTACTAAATGTGCACGATGGGCTTTAGAGCTATCTGATTATCAATTTGAAATTGAACATGTCAAAGGAAAAGATAACCTTCTGAGTGATACACTACGTCGGCATGACATTACGGACAGTGAAATAGATCTTCCTATTTTAGCTGTAACTAGATCTGGAACCAAGCGACAGGATATTATTGAACATGCTCATAGTCGTGGTAATTTTTCGGCAACTCGTACGTGAGAACTGGCAAAATGGTCGACCCAGTGATTCAATTGAGTGAGGTGGAAACCTTTGTGTCACACTGTGTTTATTTGGAAGGCCCATACAGTGTTTGTACATCTCCACTTGGTAGAACAAAAACGGCTTCACACCCATGGGAAATTTTACACTGATGTTGTCGGACCTCTTCTGCGTACAGCTGCTGGCTACGAGTACATATTTTCAATCCAGGATGATTTGACGAGGTTTGTTTTGGCGTGGTCTTTGTGTGCAGCAACTACTGTTTCAACCACTACTGTATGGGATAGGGTATTTAGTTTGTTTGGGTCCCGACAAGAACTCCATTGTGAGAACGGATCAGTGTTTACAGCCGATGTATTCAAGGAGTATCTATCTGTATGGCACGTGATTTGCCATTACACACCATTAGCCCGTCCCCAGGCCAATCCTGTAGAACGTTATCATCGTACGTTAAAAGCGTCGCTTATGAAGTGTGTTGAAAGTGAATGTGACTGGGATAAAGTTTTACCCCCGTTTGTGGCTGCAAATAATGCTGTAGCAAACCGCACGTCAAACATTCCTCCTTGTTATTCTTTATTTGGTCATTCAAGAACTATTATTAATTTGATTCACAGTGAATTCTCAGGAGGGGAGGAGGAACCCATATGTCGGAAATCTGAAAACAGTGTTCTTCTAAAGCATGTGTCTGCTAAAGACTATCAGTGGAAGATATCTGCGCTGAACTCCGCGACCAAAGTATAACTAACGTTGAGCATTTTGCAACTAAAAAAGATGAAAACATAATAAAACTAAACACATACTTGATTACTTTTGATTCAGTTCCAGAGCGCATTTACATTGGTACGGACAGGATCAGGGTAGATATCGTCATCCCGAACCCAATAAGGTGCTTCCATTGTCAGAAGTTCCGACACGGTAAGACCCAGTCTAGAGGCGGTTTGGCATGCTTTCGTTGCTCTGAAGAAAATTATGAGGGAGTCCATTTCCCACATAGCCTCCTCCAAAGAACAAAGAATCCAAGGGATCAGAAAAGAAAGTTTGCCTCTGCCTAGATTGTTTAAGGGTCGTCCTAGTTATATGCCAAACCCATGAAGATTTTGTTATTTTGTTTGATTCAAGTTTAATGTCGTATTCAAGGGTATTTCACTTATATGACGACGGTTTGTCCACTTTACACTGCCTAATGACGGTGGAAAAGAGGGAGGAAAAAACACAAACTAGCAACAACATTTCAAACTTTGTTACATTACTGATGGAAATCTGAACACTAAATTTTCATCCGATTATGCTATCATTTTTATTTCAACATAGAATTTGTTTTCACAAAAAAACCTGCAATCTCCACAGTGAATTTTCAACGACAAATGTAATAATTTGCATAACATGGCAATTATTTACCACACATCATCTATATACCTCTTCTCAACAGCAAGTCTATAAATAAATAACTTATTGTACCCCACCCCCTCCCCCGCAAAGGCATTTTCAATTTTAAAAAAAAATAATTTGTTATATTAAACTGCGCGTTGAGATTATACCATAGTTATGGAAAAGTATACACAATAAAGCAATTGCGTATGTACAATGGGATTCATATAGTTCAGTTTTCTGACCTCTGAATCTAACGGCGCAATTTGACGTAGCGTATGAAAGCATTAACAATTTGAAGAAGTAATGCTGCCGAAGTTAAAGATAACACAATAACATATGTACCATAGAAACATTCCTTACAAAATAACTGTGTATTTTGAGATTGAAAAACTGCATTGTCATAAGTCCACCCTACCCCAAGGTGGCTAATTAGGACGGCAGGTGCGAAGAACACTTCCAGAACCCCATTTATCATAGGGTAATTAGAAATACCAAATTCTGAGACCAGCATGGTTAACAACAGACAACGTGCTGCTCCACAACTTATCGAGGCCAATGCCACCATGAAATAAACCGTCCAACCGTCCAACCGGAAAATGCAAATGATCATGGAAAAGAAGAAAAGTAGGCATTGTACAAACAGGAGAATGAAACGATTTCGCAGAGAGGGGAAGTAGTCGTACAATGCTCCAAATGTTAGTCTAGAAACCACCATACCAGTAGATAAAATATAAACTAAATTGAGTGGGTTTTTCGCTCCAACGGCGGTTCCGATGCCAGTAATGTTGTTCATAAACGTATATGTTCCCGCTAAATGCATAATAAAACTTCCTCCCATTAGGTAAAAATAAGACGAAGAAAACAATTTTCGTAACAGTGACTTTTTATCCATATCACCTGTCTGGTTTTCGTCTGTTTTATCGACCGTCTGTTCTCGGATTATTTCTTCATTGGCGCCAGAACGTATGAGATTGGATCTGTCCAAATCGGAATTGTCATTGATGGGAGGTCTGTGGAGAAAATAACACAACAGCACCATGGTCGTAAACGAAATAGCAACAGTCAAAAAGAAATGCCCTAATGTCTCCTGTCGTTCGAAAAAAACCTCAAATAAAAGAGAATAGTAAATTCTTGACAATCCAGAGGCCGCCAAGTACAACCCGATTACTTTTCCCGTGTGTCTCTTGGGGAAATGCTCAGCCGCAATTGCTGTAACACACTGAAACCCACCAGCAGCCCCCGAACCTGAAAATAGGCAGAGAAACTCAATTGATGTGCCGGACATTAGCTTTGATTACAAAAACAACTAATCCGATAAGAATTTTCCTCAAATTGACATAGTCCAAATAATAACTGAGCAGAGAGAACGATGTATTACATAATATTGGATAATTTTCTTAAAGTCGACCAATTCTATGATTTAGTCCAAATATACAGAACGTAAACAGAGTACAGTATTCTAGGTTGAGATAAATCAGGTAAATGGAACAATTTATAAATGTATTCATACATTATACATGCAATATATTAAAATAAGATTGATCGGTGTTTTACGGCGTGCTTAAAGGTATTTAACTTATATGACGGCGGTATATTTCAGGAATAATTCATAGAAGCACTACTATAAAATGTGATGTGTTTTGATAATGTTGGGAAGCATTGCTTCTATCCGCACAAACTGTCCTTAGGCGGAAGGCGTTTTTAATACAATATTTATTGTTTTTATAGCATGTCTTATGATAAATACGAAGAAACAAGATGATCACTCAAGACATTTAAACGACTGTAATTCTTATTTAGTTATAATTTACAGGAGTTTACATAGCCTCTACAATAAGTTCATCAGAAGTTGTGATTCAGAAAGTCGAGGTAAACTATCTTTACAGGTCGACAGGTAAACAGACCACGCATTTCTATCACACCATTCGTTTCGAAACTGGTCATAAATTAAAGATTCGACTTCAGCTGTTTAGTCCTGATGCTTCCAAAGTTACAAATTTGTTTTAAATGCAGAGAAAGATCAAGTGTTTGTTTGATTGGGATTCAGTGTCGTACTCAAGGGTATTTCACACATATGACGACGGAGCGACCTATTTAAATATAGGGTAGAACACTCAGAGGGAATCTCGTAAAAACCACCCTCATGATTGCCCTAGCCATATCACGTGACTCAACGGTTAGTGTCTACTATACAATTAAGCTGTGATGATACGCATCAAACAAAACGGAAATAGTGTTATTTGTTTATATATGAAACTAAACTATGAGAACCTGTACGTATTGGAGAGTTTTCCCAAATCCAGATCTTCCACAAAGTTGAAAGTCTGGACTACAGACAGGACTAGGATGAATGGGCCTAACCTCGCATATCACACTGCTTATACGGTAAATCAGCTTATCTCTGAAGTCTCTTTTATCGTGCTAAAACAACACCGATTGCTTACCGTTCAGCAATTGAAAAATGCACACCAGCCAGATATTCTCCCTGAAGAACGGAACATAATGTGTAGCGACCCACATCAGAAGACTAGTAGAAGTTGTTAGACACAGGACGAGGATATAACAGGTCTGATAACCAAATAGTTTGATGACCCAAGCTGTGACGAAGGTAAAACTCTCACCCATCACAACAAGCGATGCCACCAGTTCAACTGAAGTTTAGAAGACAGTTTAATCACAGATAATGTTAATAGTTACGTATCGACCATGAAAACGTCGTTTACCTGTATTACCCCAGCCAACACACTGATATGGGCCCATATGGGATTTGTGAGGGCAAGCTCGGATAAGATGGGCTTGGGTTTCAGTACGTTTTTTTATGGGTTCCACGTGGGCCCCGTGTGGGCTACCACGTCACATTAGCAAGAAAAAGTGATTTCCTTGAAACACTACAAATAGGAAATTATATATGGGTCGTATTCAAGTCCTGTATGGGCTACCGTGTAGGGCTGTGTATATTGGGTCCACGATAGAGGATGGTGGGTAGATGACGACATGGGCTACCCCATGTCGGGCCCACGTGGGTCCAGTGTGATCGACCTATATATGTGTCATGGTAGAGTGGAAGCACACATCAGCCCCATGTGATTTGGCCGAGGGGGCTAGCACTTGTTGGCCCCACGTGGGTGCAGGTTGAGTATCAAAGGTAAACTTTTTCATTAAAATATAAACTCGAGTCATTCAGTTTGGGTGACATATGTATACATTTAATTAATAAAACAACTTTTTGTATATATATTTATAAATGTAGAGAAAGATTACAAAAGTGTATATGCCTCCATCTGGGATCGAACCGGAATATATGTCAATTACTTTATATAAGTGGTTATTTTCCTCTTGGGATGTAATTTTGAGACACCTACGACAACTCAAGTTTACAGTATGGGCTTGCCCAGTTGAAACCTAAACAAAATCTTGGGGCCCAACTGGAGCCCTTTCAACCCATATGAGCTTTCCGTTGGAGGTCTCATACAGAGCCCGGTGTCAAAATAGGTTGAGCCCAAGCTGGATTAGCCCAATCACTCCCACTTGGGCTCACACAAAATGGTTGGCTGGGACTGTGTTTATGTGAAAGGAAAATGTTCAATTTCCACGAAATGTGCAACAGCATAATACATTTTATCGATCTTTAATCTTAAAGAAACATGGTAGCTCCAAATTAGGCTTGATCAACAAATTTTGAATCTTCTTGATTTAATAGAGTGACTTTCACTCTTTTAAAAGTGTGACTAGAGATACTCCGTGTTCACAAATATTTTCCACAAATTCAACCATCAAAACTGTTTTGGTTATACTTGAAATATGTTGAAGGATGAGAGTTTAGTTTTAGAAACGTTATTCACTGCGGTGCCTGCTTAAGTTTGTTAATACATTGCTTACCTTGTGACTGGTTTAGGTGAAAGGATGTTTTCAACTTCACCGCGTAAACATTGAAGCTGCATAATATGCCACAACATAAGGCCAAAGCAATGCTGGCTGCCAATCCTATCCATTTAGACCAGGTCATATCGCCTTTACAACTATAAATACAAGTGGTATATTTTTTAAAATACAGTGAAAGACAAAATACACACATGGGGTCAACCAAAGGCTTTATATACAGACTAACGTTAAATGTTCTAGTGTTAAACAAATGCGTATGGTATCATATCCGTATATAGTATAAGGCTATGGGGACACCTAATTTTTTCATGGGAGGATAGTTTTAGAACTGTTCCGCAGATTTGATGTTATTTTTCTCGAAAAATATTGATATTTGTGTATGTAAACCGTACGCCTTCCAGATAACTTATTACGGGTTCCAGCATTTATCTGGAAACCCTATTGTTTCCGTTCGGTTTATTTGTCACTATTATTATTATATTTTTCCTTTTTTTTCGCACTTTCTAACGTATACTTCTTGTGTGTTCTGGATAGAACAAAATGGCTGCAGCGATAGCTACAAACTTTCTACAAAAGCTTTGAGTATGTCTCTTGTGGTGCAACAAACTTTCAGACTTTTGCTAGGTCACTTCACTCTCCTAAACTTGCCAAAAAAAACTTGATTTGAAAACTCCTCCCGAACGCCTCGTGCAATTATACTGGCATTTGGCAGACCATTGAAATAACGTGTGTGCACTGATGACGCCACAACGGCGCCTATACTTGAAAAAATCAACAGAAAAATATAAACTATCTAATTTCTTTTCATACTATGGATTAAGTTGGTAGAGCTCTACCTCGGAAAAAATGTAAAATAATTCTATTGACACGGTTAACCGGAAAAACCGAAAAACCTGTTTAAACATTCAACACGCTGTAACATTAAATCACGATAAGGTACACACATAGAAACAACACGGTTTAGACGGCTGTAATGTTTTCTTAAAACAAAACCAGATGACCAGGACATTTTTGCTAGGAGCAACCGTTTTGATTTTAAAGCCAGTTATAAATACAGAGGTTTATAGACTTCAAACATTTTCTCCGCCATGTTAAGGAATAGCAAATATTGCAAAATGCAAATTTCAATAGTTTTACATCCCCGTAGATAACATCGATATTTTTTACTCTATAGGATAGCCTGTATCGTTTTTTACAAGTTATAAACAGATGACACCGAAATTAACAACCATATTTTGAGTACAACAGTTGCAAAGTTTACCATTTACGCAGTGAGCAGAGATTTGGCGGGAAAATACTTTGTTTACAATCACGAGGCTGATCCATGAAACATATTGATAAAGGCGATCCCCCGCACTAATTTCGCTTACGGTCAAAGGGAAATAACTCTAGTCGGAATACTATACGTTTAGTCCCAGTTAACTGGCTAAAGCTCTGTCACAATTAATTACAACATTATGTGAAACTGAAAATTCGTATACAAATGCAAATTTCCCTTCATTTAATACGTATATAGTTTTGTTGTAGAGCAACGAAATTATATTAGCTTACACCGGGAATCGCTCTGAGAGAAGTATCATCGCAGAAGCGATGCAACAGTCTAAACTACCGGTGTTTGATCCAAAGACTACATCATTTCAACAATACATTGAGGATGTATATGAGATTCGTTCTTGGGGACTGAATTGGAGTGCAGGGCAAAAACTACGTGGTTTAGCTGTAGTGTTGCCACCTGACTGGTGCATTCATGTATTTCGTGATATTAAACCAGAATGCAAACGTGAGTATGACACTCTTAAATCACACTTTATTGCGCAAATTGATCGAACTGCAGACGAAAAGCAATCTGCAGCTACTCAATTTCACCAACTCTGCCAGAAATCTGTTGAAAACATAGATGATTACGCGCATAGACTCCATGTTAAAGTTGAAGCAGCATACCCAACCTTTGCAAAGTCTAACAAAGATGAGTTGTGTGCCAAAGATTTCTTGATGGTTTGAGAAATGATAAACT